>JAAAKQ030123075.1:0-13726 GCA_010016005.3 Zanna intricata | reverse complement strand
TGAACCTTAGAACTCTCGACTTCGAAATCAGCTGATTTGCGATGTCGCGTTAACCACTAGACCAACCCGGTGGATTGTCATATTATCATCTATTGGAATAATAATGAAATTTTTATATAACAACATTTCTCTGTTAACAAATTAATAGTAGCATATTATTTGACAGCCAAGTTCTTCCCTTCACGAGATTTTACCGCAATTTTTTGATTTCAAATTTTATAAGTTAGGTAGTTTTCAATATTCTGCTGTAACACCAAATTTCAAAGGCCTTTTTCTATTCGTTTCCTTTTTTTTTTTCTAATTGCCCATGTTTACCAATTAGAAAGATAATCACTACATTTGATGTAAAAATAAGTTGCAAGAATTTACCTCTAATTTTTTAATAAAAAATAAATAAATCTTTTATTCTGATCGATATATGATTTTAACATAGATCACCTCATTATACCGGGTGATTCATAAACGGAATTCACAACTTTTAACGCATATAAAGATTTATTTAGGTAACTTACAGATTAGGTTAAGGTTTGATTTCATAAAAAAACACATTAAGTTGTGACTTACGTAGTTCATTAGTACCGAATTCGGCCGTCAGTACTATCGTCAGTGTTGTTAAAATTGGATACATTTACTGGTGCGGAATGTGCTCGCTGTGTTCTCGGTTTCACGATTTTCAGTTGGCAACCGTAGTAGTACGTAATTTTCGTAGTATGCGTACAATTTATTCTTGGAACCAAACCTTCGTCGTGATAGATTGTCTTGTTAAACATACAAAATCACCAGGACGCTCACGCGTCCCTGAAGCTGCTTTGAAACAACTGCGTCACGTGAGACTGGTATTTTACAAACGAATGTTTGGTCCGTATTACGTAAACGATCGCACTTCAAGCCGTACAAACCGTGGTTCATCGCATTGCAGATGACGACGAAGCTGCTCGGCTGCAGTTATGTGTGGAAATGATAGATAGAATTGCAGACGACGAATATTTTTAAACGATGCAATTTTTAGTGGTGAATCAATATTTCGCATCAGCCGCTAGGTGAACCCACGTAACTGCCGAATATGGGGTAGCGAAAACTCTCTCAAATCTTGCAGCACATTCGTGATAGCCTTAAAGTCAACGGCTATGTTCCCTAAACAAATAAAGAGACCGAACGGCCAGTTCTTTTTCCAGAGGCAACCTTTTAAGAGGTTTTTAAGTTTTAAAGATGTGAAGTTCTTTTTGAATAACCCGAGTAATATAAATTAAAAATATAAAATACATAAGATGGTAAGATAAAAAATAGATGTGTTTAAATTACACATAAATTATTTAGATCTAAAAAAATTAAATAATAAATAGTTTACATTTTTAATTGCTGTTGAAAATTATTTTGAGCACATATTTGTGTAGACGTTGAACGAGATGCAGATAAGTCGTGCTTTTTTTTTAATTAGTGTTATTTAAATTTCATCGATAGAGTAATACTGTTTCCGAAAAAGAATGTCTTTTAATCACATTGTAAATAAGTTGATGGGAAGATTTTCAGATGGTTGGGCAGTTTAAAAATTTATTTTAAATAGCAACGGTAGCATAACATATATCCCTTTCTGGTTAGCCGAAGTACTGTATTGAGTTACCCGAAAACATAATACTGTTGTCTGGTTTGGTGGATATTCTTCCGGAGGCTAAATAGAAAAATAAAAAGAAAGAGGTGGATGTTGCTATTTGTTTAATAATAAGACTCTATATTTTTTATCAACGATTGCAAATTTATAAATAAAAACATTAGGTAGGATAAGTTTAAATGTTTTCTGATTTTTTATGTATATGGTTGTATTTGATACTAGTAGGCTTTTCTTTTTTTCATGAAATTTTTCCCAATTTCTTTTTACTTTGTCCGTCCTTGATATTTGACTTATTAACAAAACTCTGAAATTTCTAACAAATTGTTCCCAATTATCTTTAATTTCCTCATTATCCTATCTTTTTTTGATCGTTTTTCAAAAGTTGTTTTTGCATTGTTTTATTTCTTTTACTATATTGTAAGTTGTTTTTTATTACTTTTGTTTTTATATTTAATTTCAAATTCCCATTTCCATGTGGATTTTCCAGTTTTTTTTTTTTGTTGTAATAATTATGAAATAACTTTATGAAGGTTATCCATTCTGTTAATTATTGGAAGAAACAAATCAAGTGTATAAAATAATTAATACAAATAAGAAAAACATTAATCGTGACTTACATTTATGTATTATAATGATAAAATGTATTCATAATTCATAACTTCTCTCTCATTCATTTCCTTCTCTTTTTCTCATGCTCTCTTTCTCTCTGCGCGCGCACGCGCACACACACACAAAATACTTCAGGAATGTATTTCTTATTAGAAGCTATTATAATTGTTTCCTATACAATTATAGGTGATTCTCCTATAGTACTAGTTTTTTTATTATTATTATTATTATGTAGTAGATTATTTATTTGCGAGTCACGTACTGCTCTGTTGCATACTTAGTGTAATTTATAATATTGTACTTGCTAGGTAAATAGGTATGTATGTTATTACTGTGACCTTGTATGCATATGTGTGAGTATAAATATATTTACATTAGTTAGATTTCACTTCATCTCTCTAGGTTATTTTCTATTGTATTAAAATCATTACTAACTCTCATCAGTGCTTAATGACAATTATTCTTTGTTTTAATATCTATTTGTGTTTTTATTCATTAAAAATTTATATTCAAATGAACTGAATTGATTTTTAAAATTAGTATTTTAATTTTTTTTTACGTCTGAATTAATTTTGTAGACAGATTTAAGTTTATTTATTGTTTCATTTTTACTTTTTAAATTGTATTTTTGGTCGGATTAAGAAATCCAAAACCGGTTTTACTCGATAGACATTTTCAGCCATTAGATATATATGGAAATTTTTTGCAAATTTCGTACAAGAAGTATTTTTGTCGTTTGGCCTATCCATATATTTACCACCAAAGCGACGTTATGCAACAAAGCATAGAGTATTCTTTGTAATAATATCACATAATGAAATTTGCCACCGTATGAAACTTTTTGTGATTATTAGGATTAAGGATACAAAGTAATAAAGGAGATTATAAAATTATTTATGTAAATTTGCATTTTTGATCTTATAGGATACATTCGTTTCATTCAAAAAGTGATTATAATCTACCTCACTTTAAACGTTTTTATTTTTTTTAATGAGGAATAAGGTTGTAGTATTTTGTTAGACTTTACTTAATAGTAAAGACTAATTATATGTCAGTTACTAATATTATTACGTAGTAGGCGCTCGGACTGGAAATGGAACTTTCTGATCGGTTGAAAAATTCTTCTACCGAATGCAGCGCTCGCTCTAGGGAAGGGGACAACCCGGACGTTTTTCCGGGACGCCACTTTGGCTGTATGGTGATTCTGTTAACATAAATCAGTTAGAATTAACAGAGGAAATTTTAGCAGTATCTGTGCTTTTAGGGGGAAAAAAAGCCTAAGCAATGTGCTGAGATTAATTACAAAGTTAAATTTTGCCCCAAACCTTATTATTGCTTTAATAATATTGATAACAATACCAAAAACTGTAGCAAGTGGCGAAAAGAGTTTCTGTAAGTTAAAATTAATTAAGAACTTTTTACGTTCGACTACTACACAAAATCATCTTAATAGTTTTGCTATTCTGGCAATTGAGCACAAAATTGCTGATCAAGGAATTTTAAAAAATGTAATAAAAAAAGTTTGTAGAACTGAAGTAAGAAAAAAGTTTTTTTATGATTCTACTGTAGTTGATGTTACCTTGTTTTTATTTTCAAAATAATGGCATTTTGATTGTGCAATAATACACTTTTTTAATACCATTTAAAAATGTAAAAAAATTGTACTGTTAACAATTTATGACTAGGTACAGACGTTTCTTAATTAATTTATACTGTTTTGTACTACTTGATTATCAATGTTACGTTTTATGTTTCTTCTAAATATATGCTTTTATTAAATTTTAAATAAAATGATTTGATATTTATTAAAAATAAAAAGTATGTGAACCTTTATTTAAAAAATATATATAAATTCTAAAGGGGTGGCAATATTTTTTTTGTCCGGGGCGACGTAACCGCTCTTGCGGGCGCTGCCACACAAAGGCTTTTTTTGGTCTGTACAAATCCCAGAATATTTAACGACGAAAAATTCAACTCCATTCTTTAGAAAACGGAGTAAAAGGAAAAAACTAATGAGGAAATGAGGCAGATGATGAAAAGGTGGTTCTACATTTTTTAGGAAGAGCCTTAATTTAATAGACGGGATCCTTCGATCGATAGGAGAATTTTATAACCGGATGGCGGTTGTACCGTTACTAATGAAACATTTTTTACGACGATTGACTTAAAGTCGATTCTGCAATACAATATGGTTTTACGTCTACGATGTAAAGTACCAACCTGGAATTGATACTAGCTTCTTGAAGGAACAATGTATCTGGAATTTTGTTTACCTGATGGTATCACTTTGAATTATAAGGCCGTTACTTCAAAGTCTCCCTTGGTAATTTCCTTCTTTAAATGAGAGTATTTTATCGACTTTCTGAAGAAAAAAAAAGTAGATACTATTTTCGCCGCACTATAGGAGTTGCGGGGGAACGAAAATGAATTTTCGTTTTGAGGTATGAGAAGTACGAAAATTGGGATTTCCTTATACATTTATAGGCCTATGTATAAACTTTTTTTGGCTCGAAAAACTGAAACTACTAGATAATTTTCATTGAAATTTAGCTCCAGTAATGTCGGTAATAGTGTATGTAGGTAGTGTAGTACTGTAAGTTGTCCTTGTAATAAATTTGATGAAGATTGGTCGAATCGTTCTTCAATTACTCTCAATTTAAAATCGAAATTTGAGCGGGGCAATTTAGAAAGGTGGTAGTTTATGATCTGCAAGATGGAACGCTGACTTTTCTGTATCTGCGGTATTTATCGATAACAATATAATAAACAAAATTAAACGAATATTAAAATATTTAAATTCAGTTATCTAAAGTTGGTGTTCTTGCACAAAACTGCGTGAGAATTTAAAATATATATATATATTTAATCAGGTTACCGTTAAGAAAAAATTCGACATATTGAACCTATTTCCAGGTTTTTTCGAATTAGTAAAACGTATTATATTTTAATAAAATCTTTTTTTATATTTTCATTAGCCGCCACGGAGGCCGGCTAATTTTAAGTAACCTAAATTTGAAAAACTGTATAATAGAAGGATGTATGTAATGAAATAGAAATATGTAAAATATGAAGGCGGATTTCTGCTATTAATATTTTTTCATTTAGTTTTTGTATCATTATAATATAAAATGTATGTATGATTTATGTAACTGATTTTTATGTTTCTCTCATTTTTGTATAGGTTTATAATTATGTTTGTTCTAATATGTTATTAAATAATAAATTATTTTATAGCTAATTCTCGTAAACTTTTTTCACTTCATTTTAACTATATATAATTGTGCGTTGTTTTATTAATGAAATTAAGTAGTATATTGTTCTATGTAAGCGGGTTTTTTTTTCACATTTATATCAATCTTTTATTAAGTCGTTGTTTTATTTTTTATTAATTTATGTTGTAATTTTAATTATAGTTTTTATATAACGGAATTATGCCCTGTGATAGTTCACATATTATATAATCGATTGGCTTTATAATTATCATAAAATCTTGATAATCGTTAGAAATTTATTGTATTTCGTCCCATTAATTATGTAAAATTCTGCACTAAGATCTTCCTGTTAAGGTATACCGGGCGGCGTGTAGCTTTGCACAAGCGTGAGAGATAGATAGAATGATAATACGAGTGGAACAGTTATATCATTCCTTTACGAAAACGGCTCGTATAGCTCCGTATACTTACATATGCAGTACATTAAAATATTTTCAGGATAGTTAATAGCGCGGTAAGCCAGCCGTCAGCCCATGTGCACAACAATACGCCGCCCGCTAAATAGAATAAGTACGTTAATTTACCGGTAAATATTTTGTTTGCGTATTATGACTTAACGTTGGATTTGAAAATAAATATAATAATAAATAAATAACGTATTAAAGTAACACGAGTATTACTCGTATAAACATTTTTTCTTGTTAATGTCATTTAAAAAAGTAAATTTAAGGTTGTGCTATTGGATGTTTGTAGAATTCGATTCGCCGATTCAATTCCCTTAATCGGTATGTTATATAAAGTGTAAATTAACACCCCTGTGGCCGAATCTTGTCGCAAGTTTTCATACTAATTTAATTTTTTATTTTGTAATTTTCCATAATTATGATTGAAGAGCACATCGTGTACAAAACTTTAATCCGAAGTTTCTAGCGTATTTTATTCGAGATTTACAGTCTAATATAATAATATATTTTTCATTGCTCGTTTGATATATCTATATGTATAAAACATGTTGTGACCGATTCGAATAATCAAAGCCCTTGCTAAAACCTCTCGAGATAAATCGATAAAAATTTGTATACAAATTATTTTTACGGTGCAAGTCCACACTAAGAAAGGATTTTTTGAAATTCCAAGTTTTTTTAAATTTCTCGGTGACAAAAGAAGATATCAACGGTGATTTTTGGTGTGTGTAATTTCATACGAGTATCTAAAAACTAATTTCTAGATTTTTCGAAATTCTACCTTGAAAGCGATGAAGATTTCAGACTATACTAAACGAGATATTCACTAGAGCAAGACTTTTAAATACGCTTCAGATAAATATAAAAAAGTAAATTTTCGGTTTTTTTTTAATTTCGCTATTTGAACGATCGCGGCGGCTCTAACTAACACCGCCCCGTTACTGTAGGTGCGACGCAACTGGCTGCACATGCCACAGGTTACGTGAATAAAAGTATTATTTTTAAACTGTTCACAAGTAACCATATTGTGCGGGCCCGTGACGGGAATGCTACTTTATATACTCCTATATATATCAAAATTAAAAAAATTTATAAATTCACCATATATTTCTCCTGGGTATGTAAAATAAATAAAACGTTGATTTAATAATAATTATTGTTAAATCATTCATTAATAATAATTAATGAATAATATCCATATTTTTTTTTTAAATTATGCCTGTGTTTTTTTATTTTGGTTGAGTCACCAGTGATTATGATTTTTCTTTAACAAAGATCCATTAAGTTACCGAGTCCTTGATATCTGTACGGTTTAATTACGATGTTACTGCTTAACTTCTTTTCCGAGAACTTGTATTTTATAACCGTTGATTGTATAAAAATCCACCTGGGATCTAAGATGCTTATCGGGTAAAGCCTGGTCATTCGTAATACATAAATTCCCAATTCTAATAGCTTCTAACGCATTTATTAAACCGCATTTAATATTTATAATAACGAAAAATTTATAATTTGTATTTAAAAATTCATTTTCAAATATCGCGATTTTATTACTACTGGTAACTGAAGTAAAATTTTGTTAATTAATGGAATTTTGAAAAAAGTTATGTACATTTTTAAATTAGACTTTTTAATAAGTTTGTCAATCGCGTTTGGAAGAACAATTAGTTAATTAAAATTCTCTTAAATTAGACCGATGTACGACTATTAACACATTTCTAATTTGGCGTAGTCTACTTATTTATAAATTCATCAGCTGAATTTTTTTTACAGGAAATATTCCAACTAAAAGGTTTTAAAGCCAGTTATGTGAAAGCATTTTCCTTTCAGATATAATTTTTTTTCTAGATTACCGAAGAACGTATCTCTTTTAGTAGGTTATTTGGGATGTTAGTAACCCTAGCAAATTTTAGTTAGTATTGTTAAAAGACAACTTTTTATATTTTATGTCTCTAATATCTGATGTTAAATCTATCCTTTGCTACCAGATTAGTAATAATCATTATAGTTGGCCATTAGCAGCAGCTGAATTAATTTCTTTTTTTTTATTAAATTTAATAAAAAAATTTTTACGATTGAATGCCACGCCTAAATAAACCTCCAGTTTTAATTTACGTCCTTCCCGTGTAGATGATCAAATTTTTAACTAATAATTTGATTAATTATTCCACAAAAATAATCAGGCGTGTTAAATTCTTATTTAGTTTTAATTAAGTAATATAATATTATTCAAACGTGTTAGTGATATTCTACATTTTATTTTAAGTTCTATTTCTGTTGTGTTAAAGAAATTGTTTTATTTCAAAGCGGATGAAATAGGAGACTTGAGGAGTTATTCGGTTTTAAATTTTATTACTATTATTTTGTTTGCGTGTTAAATTAAATTTTCATCCGCTTGTTACGTATTTTCTTAGTTAGAAACGTTTCTATATATATATTTTTTTCATTTATATTTATAAAAGCGTGAAATAGGTATATTTTTTCTCTTTCTATGTTTTGTGTGTATTCGCTTATGTTGTTTAATACTAAGAAAGAAAGAACGTACGATTTTGATAAAGATAACTGTTGAGTTTGTTTCACTAAATTAATCTAGTAAACTTAACCTCTATGCGCGAACGAATGTACTTGTATGTTTATGTGTATTAGTAACAGTAGTAGTGGATGATAGTAGTTCGTGAGTATGTAAGTAATTTTTTTGTTAGGTTTCTTTAATGTTTCTTTTATTATACGACTGTGCTTACCTGTATATTATAGCGTGGAATGGCGATAGAACAAGTCATGCGTGTTAGAAAAGTTTCTCTTCGTTAAAAATGTAACTAAGAATCACTGTAATGTTTTTTTTAATTATTTACTTGTCGGGTTAATTTATTAGCAAAGTTTATTTATGTTTTAATTAGTGACATTATTTTTATGACGTATTGTTATGATGTACTAAAGAGTTCCGTTTTAACCGTTAAGAATCCGCGCTAAAAGAACAATTTTTTTTCTCCTACCCCAGACAGCAGGATATTATGTTTCGTGCGATGTACATTAAGGTACTGTATAAGTTACAGACTGCCTCCTATGTAAACTAGTTGACTTTTATTTAAAAATATTCTCAATATATTTGACAGTATGCTTGACTTACGACGTTGTATTGCAGTAATGTGTATACGCTTTTGCTTCGTATTTGTATTGTTTCTGTGTTACGGTAAGGTATGTTTTTTCAAAATTAATTGAGATAATTGTTTATTTCCAACTTTCTTGATTTTCTGAGAACTTAGTTTCTACTTTCCTTCTGTACATACGTGCACGCCAATGGTCCTATCCCTGGATTATGTATTTTCTATATGGTTTACTATAAAGTACACGCAAAAGTAAACTATCTCGAATATCGCTATCAGACGGCTTAAAGATAATATTTGAGTCAAGATTTTTATTTACAATACAAGAATGTTTTGGAAATTTCAACAGAGAACAGCTGAATGATGTCTTCCGACAAAACTCATTAACAATCAACAAGCTACATAGAAAAATCGTGGAGTCATTCGCGGCTATTACACCTAATACACTAACAGTCGCAGTTCGGCGCTAAGAGGGTTGTATAGAAGCTGCTGGTGGTCATTTCGAACATACACCATAAGAGGCACTAAGAGAGAGCTCTTAGTGCTAAAAATTGTCACGTCAAGTCAAATTTGTCACTAGATATGAACTAGCAGACAGTGAATACATTTTTGTTGGACCCGTCTATATATATATATATATAAACTAAATACATAATGTGTAATATCGCATCTTGTTAGAGTATCCCTTTTTCATGGCCGGAGGTAATTAACGATATTTGGCTAACAAGTGTGATGTTTAGTATGCCATTTGCAAAATATCATGCCTTGATGATGATTTCAACAATGCCATGGTTTGTATTGCTGAACGTGATGAATGAGACATCATATACTAGGAATTTCTAGATTGCTACCAAATTTGTTATATATTTCCATTTATTGTGGATGAATACTGTTTGATTCCTTCTCTGATTTTCATATTTTAGAATTTAAAAAATCGTGATTCTAAAAAGTTGTTCAGTTCTTTTCTAGATTGCTTGCTAATCCTCTGTATACCTGAATTATGTTTATTTTTTAAATGTATATATACAAATATTTGGGGAAACATATATATCAGTTTGCAAAAATACTTATCTAATTCCCTAATAAATTAAATTTTTTTCTCTATTTTTATTTTTTTTTTAATAAATACGAATCACCTCATTGAATTAAATAATGATAATTATTTTCTATATTTCTCAAAAAATTATTTTTAATTGCAGATATTCCAATTATATTAGTTATCCATTGAATTGGTGCTCTTATTATTACAACATTACAACTATTTTCTAGTTGTATTAACACTATTTACTTTGAATATATCCCATAAGTTTTTAATTAAGTTTGTTTTTATGTTACTGATTATTGAATGTAATTATTGGTTTTTCCCTTATTGTACGGAAATCGTTTGTATGTAAGACAATCTAGGTCGGGTTTATTTATTACTAGATTGATAGATTCATATGATAGTCGGAAGATTAAATGTACAGCTTTGTTAATTTGAAACCAGTAGATAGATGCGTTTTTTGTTTCTTGAATATTGCTGTAGCGTTATATTTCTGGATAGTCGGACCATAATGTACTGTTCATTAGAAATCGGCGACAGAACGATAGCTGATACCTAACAACAGTTAACATTAAACTATACAACTAACTACTATAGCAGTTACTGTAGTCTGGACGGACTGTATGTCTGTCACGTCCGTCGTGCAAGAGAAACCCTGAGTCTTGTGATTATAGCTGTATACAGAGTGTTTCAACTAGCGGTCAAGTGTGTACCTTCCGCTAGACTGAGGTTATCTGTGCGAAGCTGTTTTTGCAGGTGTTATTTAAATTGAAGCTCATACTCCACGGAGATCTCTTGGCACGTACCCACCTCATCGTGGTAAGGGCGTGGCAACGACTCCTGGTCGCAAGTCCTTGTTACGAGCAAGGCCTTAAGCCTAGTCCTGCTCGCACTTTTCTTAAAGCGAAGGCCGTAATCTGTGGTCAGTCACTGACCGATCCAGGAGCGGCTAAGAGGTACAAAGAGCGACAGGGGAATATTACAGGTCCGCAGCTACCCGTGGCTCGCTGCCGGTAGTCGTTGCATCGTGGGCTTGCCCATCAGTAGTGCTAGGAGATAGCGAGCGATCAGATTAATTTTAGATACAGTAGGGGATCTCCGGCCATGGCTGAAGAATTTCAGGTGGTAGGGAAGCCCCGGCGGAAGAGGAGGCCGGCGCCTTTGGCGACGTCCACCTCGACATCAGATGAAGAGTTTGCTTCGGCAATGGAAGTAGGGACAACCGTCCGGGAGAAAACTCCCACGATTGAGGCGTTTCAATGAGCGAAGGACAGACCAGGAAGTTCTGCCCCACTGGTTAAAGATGTCCAGGGCGACCTGGACTAGCTTATAGAATTCTTGACCCGCCCGCAAGCGGTAGGTAGTAGTGCGAGGAAGACGATTCTCCCTCGTTTATCCAAAGTCTGAGAGGCCCTTTCTGCTTTGGCGGAAGGGTATGAAGCCTTGGCCTCTAAGCCCAAGGAGGCCAAGATGGTGGTCAAACAGCTGTCGGCGCCGGCACAGTCCAGGCGCTATGCCGACGTTGTACAGCAAAAGCGGGGATCCAGCCATGCTAGGAAGCCCGACGTAATTTTCGTAACAAAGGCAGAGGGCTCGAGAAAGAGCTCGAAGGAGTTAAAGCAGGAACTTCAGGTCGCCCTTCATGACGACAGGAAGGGATTGCGCATTAGGGACATAAAGGAGACTAGCAAAGGTCTTGTGGTAGTTGCGGATAATAAGGAGACAGCTCGGATCATCACTGAGTCTCCAGCAGTAAAAAAACTTGAGGTCAAAGTTGACCCCAAGCGAATGCGTAGGCCCCGAGTCATAATTTATGACAACGACCGCAGTCTGTCGGATACTGAGGTTCTCTCTCTCTTACGGGAGCAGAACACAGATCTAGATGAGGCTGCGTTCGAGAAAGAATGGAGGATGGTTTTCAAGACGGGACGACGTGATGCTAAGCAGTATCACGGCGTGTTCGAATTCGGTGCTAGTCTCCACAAGCAGTTTCTAACTGAGGGTAGAGTGTATCTGGACTTCACGTCCTGTCGCGTCAAGGAATACCTTGACGTACAGCATTGTTTTAATTGTTGTAGGTTCGGTCATTTGGTCAAGACATGTAAACATACGGCTGTCTGCTCGCAATGTGGCGGGGAAGGTCACAAGCGAGACGACTGCCCGCATAAGAAAGGGGCCCCGGTCTGCGTAAACTGTAAAAGGTTTCGCAAAAACCATAAGCATTCAGTCAACAGCAGGAACTGCGGTGTTTATTTGAAAGCGGTGAAACAATACCGAACCTCCATAGATGGTTAGGTTCGGTCAATTGAATGTCCAGGGTGGTTATATTGTCCAAGTCGAGTTAGATGACGTCGCTGAAAAGCGGGGCTTCGATGTCGTTCTTCTCCAACACCCATATTTGGTCAAGGATGATCTGCCAGGCTTCCAAGGTTGGAACAAATTCTTTGTCGGTGAAAGTAAATCCGCAATCTTGTGCAGGAAGTCTTTAGATAGTGTCTTCGTGCGGCAGGTCTCTGACACGCATCATGTTGTTGTTAAGCTTGCCGTACCTGGTTCGGACCTTGCAGTTGTGAGCTCGTACTTTCAGTTCAGGGATCCCACTGAACAGCACTTGGAAAGATGGGATAGGATCCTCAGATTGGTACCTGGTTGTCCAGTTTTAATAGGAGTCTATGCGAACGCCAAATCGCCTCTTTGGCACAGTGGGATCAAGGATGACAGCGGAGAATTAATAGAAGGCTTCATCGCGCAGCATAACCTTGATATTTTCAACGTCGCCGGCGAATTGGCTACTTTCGCCGGCACGGTCAATGAGCGGAGGGCCTTCCATGATACCAACATGGATGTTACCATTGGTAAGGATATCCCTGGTAGGATTTAGAACTGGTCAGTGGTTGATGATTGCTCGAGCTATCATCGACTAATAGTTTTCGAGCTGGTTAGCGGGCTGCGCGATGTCTATAGGGCGACGTCCCTGTTCATCTGCGCTGCACAGGAGGGCGGATTGGCCCAAATTTTCTAATATTCTTGGGGTCAAGATCCGAGACCTCTCTCGGGGACTGGACGTGCTCCCATTAGAGGACCTGGCAGAGAATTTCTCTTCTGTGGTTATTGAAGCCGCTGATCTTTCTATTCCCCGTAGTACGGGTCGAGAGAGAGTTGCTGGTTGGTGGACTCGGAGAATTGACGACGATAAAGCGGGCTGTGCGTTGACTCAGGAAAGCCGCTCAAACTGAGGGCTATCCTGACCGGCGTGCAGCTTTCCTTGCAGAGTATCGTCAGATGAGGACAGAGTATTTCCACAAGGTTAGGTCATCAAAGCGGGATTCCTGGCGCTCTTTTGTTAAAGAGCAAGGGAATAAAGACCCATGGGAAGTTGTGTATAGGGTTCTTGGACACAAGCGGAAAAAGGACATTCTTCTGTCGGCTCTCTCGACCCAGGACGGCGTTGTGGTAGATAGAGATCGTATCCTCAATCTTCTGATGAACGATCTGCTTCCAGATGATACGGAGGTAGGTGAGACCTCGTATCATCGAAGAATTCGAAGAGAAATAGCTGATTTTCAAACCGAGAGCCATTCTTCTGAGATTACTGAAGCGGAGGTCCGCCAAGTAATCTGTAGCCTAGCCCGGAACAAAGCCCCCGGATATGACTGCATCACGGTGGAACTCCTTGTTCGCACTCT
>JAAAKQ030123064.1:0-13726 GCA_010016005.3 Zanna intricata | reverse complement strand
TGTATTTTTGTTTGAATTATTATTTTTACTTAAGAATGAATTTTTATTTGGCAATTGACATTTATAAAGTTTAGTTTCGTAATTAAAGTAACTATTTGTATTGTTTATTATTAATTGTATTTATAAATAATGAAGATATATTTGTAATAGAAGCGAATGGAACTAGGCTACTCTAGACGAACGGCTAACTATACATAAAGAGAGGCGAACGGCTCGTGGGTGAGTCAGTATTGGTTTTTTTGTGTGACGTATGTATTACGAAAGGTCGCTGTAGTCTGCGCGAAGTTTAAATTTGTTTCATGTAGATTTTGTTAAGAGTTGTAAGTTTTGTTTGTTTTGTTGTCTTAAATAAATTATTGTGAAGAAGTTTGATATCGTGTTGGTTATTTGCGAATCATCTTCTCACTATAATTGGCGACCGTGAATGTTTTGTTAAAATAATTGTGGGGAAGTCGAATCGTGCTAAATACGAATCATTCGCCCACGTCACGATGTCGATCAGATAATACAATTTAAAATGCACATGAAATCTATGATTCCAGAATTGTTATACATAAATTGTTGTTAGCATCGATTATGTGAAGTTGTTGAAGGAGTTCATATTAGTATTTCGGAAACTCATGCATTTTTCTCAATTCTTAAGATTTTTCCTGGGTTTGTAATGAATTTATTGGAAAAGATTCTCGATGAGAATCTCGTAGGACATTTAAACAAATATAGATAGCTATTAAGAGCACCATTAATTTTATTTTAGAAAGCATTACATCCTGATAAGTTTTTTTGATAAAATTGAAAGATGTTGATTGTATTACAATGAGTCCGTATTTTAACGTAAATCTTTTAAAATAACTTAATTTTTTGTCTTCTCATTATATATAAATAGATTTTTTTCTAGTTTTGGGGATTTTGAGTTATCGATGGAATTTTTTAGGGAGATTAGCTACTGCAAGATAATTAATGATGTAAAAAGTGTTAAAAATGTGCCAGACAATGCCATAGCATGTTTAAAAGCTATGAAAATTGCTAATGGACTGTGAAATTTTTTCATGTCAGTAGCTTATTTTGGTTTGCACCAAAGATCATCTAGTAGGATTATACAATATTTCGATTAACAATGCTCTACTTCATTTAAACTAAAGGTTTAATTCTCTTTCATCCTTAAGATTCAATGAACTAGTCATTGCACGAAGATTTAGTAGTTATTCAATAATCTTTCCAGGAATGTTTTAAAATGATAGCTGGTATATTTGGTAAATGTTTTGATATTCTGAGACTAAAGGAAGAGCAGAAAGTTATTTATATTGATTTTACGTTCAGATGGGATTCCCCAAAAAATATTACACGTACAGTAATTTGGATGATGTCCAATCAGAAATTGTAAAATTATAGGATCTTATTCAGACTTTATCTCCTACCACTGGTTTGATAAAACCGAATGTGGTAACTTTATTTTCTGAGCAGAGCAGCATAAACAAATACATAAATGCTGATTTACCTGCAGATGTAGATGTTATTTGCTCAGTCTTAATCCAAACATTGTAGATTGAATAATCAAGTATCAGGTAAGATTGTTTAAGCCTTTTGTAATTAGCATGTACATTAACAGTGAAAAAATATCTATTGTAATGGTCGAAACAATCTGAACCCCAGTGTTTTTTCCAGTGAATGTTAGAAAATGTAATTTTTTTTAAGATGATTATAACTTTGTAACTTCATTTTAACATGCTTACTTTGTACACTCACTTTAATGTGATTGTAATTTTCAAGTGAAGATTTACAAAAGTTGTCATCCAGAATATAAGAACTGCTTAAAATATTACTTTTGTTTTATTATTAATAAAACAAAAAATGCAAATAATGTCAATATTTTTCTCAGGAATATCAAAATTTTCTTGCGGACTACAGGTTGGTGACCACCAGTTTATGGATAGGTAAATTGATTTTTTTACACAGTCATTACGTGCAAAATTCAACATTTAGTTGTTTTTTTTTTTTATCTCTGGTGACCAGTCATTTACATTTCCAAGAAAAATGGCAAAAAATATTAATTTTGTGAAGATTTCTCATCATGAATTCAATAATATGAATCGAGAAAATGTGTGACTCAAAACTTTGAAGCTTAAAGTAAATTAATATATAGAAGGCTCTAAAAAAATGTACTCACTGTTTCTGTCCATATCTTGTGACAAATTTAACTTGACATGACCCTGAGAGAGGGTTATGGTATGTGCTCGAAAAGATTCCCAGCAGCTTTTATATAACACCCATGGTGCCAAACTGCACACCGAACTACGGCTATTAGTGTATCTGGCATAGTGGCAGTATATGACTCTACGATTTTTTCACGTAACTCCTCAATTATTGCTGGTTTTTGTCAATACACGTCATTATTTTTTACAGTCCCCCAGAGGTAGAAGTCCAGAGGTGTCAAATCAGGAGATCGAGGTGGGTGTACAATAATATTTCTTCGACCCAACCACTGTCCGGCTAGAGTTTCATTGAGGTACAATCTGACAACTCAATGGTAATGAGGCGGGACTTTGTTTTGTTTGTAAAAAAGTTCACCATACAGGTTTTGGATGGCAGGCAAAATCCTTTTCTGGAGCATTTCAAGATATGCCTCACCAGTTACGGTACCCTTGAAGAAGAAGGGACCAATCAAACCACACACTAACAGACCACACAACACAGCAATCCCAGTTAGATTCACTGCCCCATCCACATGAGTGTGAGGATTTTTAGGAGCCCAGTAGATACAATTGTGGCAGTTCACAGTGTCATTAAGTTTGAATTGCCGCTCATCAGTCCACATAAACTTTCTTGCAAATTTCTCATCCTCGCCAATCATGTGCTGAAACCATTCACAGTACTCCATCCGTCGATCTGGGTCGTCATTCATTGCATGTAGCAGTCTTGGAATGTACACTCTCCACTTTGCACTCTTCACAATGCATCTTACACTTGACTGTCTTACCTCACTTTCTCAAGCTCCATGGCTCACTGATTTTTGCATTGATCAGGTGAAATTTTGCAACACTGGACACTGGACTTGTAGCTGTTTGTGATCAGCCAGACCTTTCCTTGTGGACATCTTTAACAGTTCTGTCAGCTTCAAATTTATCATGAATGTGGGCAATTTTTCAACATGATGGTGGCAGTGTTTCAAATTCTTTCTGCCACTGCCGTTGTACTTCGTAAATGTTCTCATACTTCCAGTACCTCTTCAGTACATCCTTGCATTAAGCAAACAATAAGCAAACCTCAGCCATTGTTGTTACTCAACTGTCTTCTGCTGCACTGGCCATATGTCGTTCATATGGCTCGTTCCACCACCAACCAAATGCGCATGAGCGGCATAAATTGCCAGCTCTGCCTACTATGACAAAATTGATACCTTACACATTAGATTAGTGAGTGTAAGTCTTTTTCTTTAGATATTATTTAATTACGAACAGTGAGTACATTTTTTTAAGCCCTTCTGTATACATTTACTAAACATTAAAAAATTATATCTTCTTAATCGAATTCTGTGTACACCTTTGTTTAGAGGTGGCGCCTACATTTTTTATGTAATTTTAATTTTTTATAACTAATTATTTAGCTGGTAGTTAAAGCTGAAAGATCTTTCATGTGGTATCAATTCAAAATCATATCCTTATTGGTTATAAAGAAGACATACGGTTGCTATTATATTAATATATCTTCAAATTGGAATTTGATAAAAAGACAAGTAGGTGATTTATTAGTTATAACTGCCAGAGCAAGTTTCACTAGCTTTGCTTAATATTTTTAAAAAATGGTTTATCCTCGCTATTATTTCTGATTGTTGCGTTTTTAAAAGCCTTGCTTACTAAGTGCATGATTCTTCTTTTTTTATAGTAGTTCCTCCCTAGTTCCCTAACAGAAAGTTCTTAAAGATAACTTGTAGATTACTTTTCTAATATGTAGAAACTGATATGGCTCATTGATAATATGAAAAAAATGTTATATTTATTTGTCTTCATCTGTAATTATTATTATTATTGTAATGGATGTTCAAGCATGTCTAGAGGGTCCTTCTGGCAAAATTATCTCATAATGTTATTATTCATAAAAATAATCTGTATTGTATTATTATAATTTATAAAATCTATTTGTATTTTCTTCTGTGATTGAGTATAATTGAAATAGACAAATATTAATTGTTTGTTGCCTAATTAAACAATGTCTCTTAAATTTTTTGTTTAGGTTCATGAATTGTCATCAAAATTCATGAGTGAAGTAGTAGCAAACTGGGGTTGGGGCATCCGTGCAAATGCTTTTTCTGAAAACTCTGTTATTAAAAATATTTTTGATAAACTGGATTTTTCAACTACTATTTCAAATATTTTATTTAATATTTGGGTTTTTTGGCCAAGATTAGGTAACAAATTAAATAGAAGGTAAGTTGTAGTTTTATTATTTGTTTTACTTTTCTTTTTTTTTTTGTAACAAATATCTTAAGTTAGAGGTATGTTAAGACAATGTTTTTAAAAAGCATGATTAATCTGATGTAAATATTACTAGCTAACATGAACTTGAGTTTTACAGCTTATGAAAAAAAAATAGCAATACAGAGGTTATAAAAATTTTACATATGAGGTAATTTTTACAAAGTGGGGACAAGAAAACATTAATCTCATACCCCTAAAAATTTTTCGCAATATCTCAATTTTGAATTACTCTACTAAAGCAACTAAATTACCAAGCAATAAATAATACATACCGAACAACAACCAGGCACAATCCCCTAATCCGCCTACTCTGACGGAAAAGAACTCAAACAGATCCCTGCTATCCATAGTACTTTTCTACACTAAACACCTTCTGCAGTCCTTTTGAGCCCCAAAAACCTTAAAAAATCGTTTAACTATGTGCCAATCATCTCTAACTTTCCAGTTAGCCTATAGACCTAAACTCAAACAAATATATTCTCAAGCTGCGATAAGTAGAACTTCTTCATGTGAAATAATCCTACAGCCACCAATACAGTAAGTAACAGGAGCCACTGAGTCTCTAATAACCTTGTAACCCAACAAAATGGGGCTTCGCCTTTCTGGCATGCAGACTCCTGAACAAAGAACTCCTGCGCTGTGAGATCAGGCGATGTGCAGATGATGATGTAGCACTCTTAAAATGGACTCCTAGATCTCCTGATCTCACAGTTTGTGATTTTTTTTCCTTTGGGGTTATGTTAAAGCCTGTGTTTACATGCCACCTCAATGAATAACTTTAGCTACAGCAATGCATTACAGTGAAATTTATGACCATCAATAGCGATATGTTAACGCGATGTGGGCTGAACTGGACTACTGCATAGAAGTATGTTGAGTCTCGCCTCCGCAAATCAGCTGATTTCAAAGTTGAGAGTTCTAATGTTCAAATCCTAGTAAAGTTATTTTTATATGAATTTGAATACTAGATTGTGAATACCGGTGATCTTTGGTGGTTGGGTTTCAATTAACCACACATCTCAGGAATAGTCAACTTCAGACTTCACAAGACTACAATTCATTTATATTTATACAAATCACCCTCATTCATCCTCTGAATACTTATAGTGATTTTGAAGGCTAATTGGAAAAAAAAAGAAAAGTTGTGTGTCAAATGACGGCCATATCAAACATTTATCTGGATATGACTGAAGCTTGGACAGTTTCTGTTTATTTTCATCTGTTATCTATTTTATCTAATTACTACTATCTACTCTTAGTTATCTAATTTTATGTGTACTATTTTTTTAAGTACAGATTTTTAAAATACATTGAATCATTTGTAATCATTCTGTATAATTACATGAAAAATGTGCTGTAAAAACTACACTCTTTTTGTATAAGCTTATTGCTCATAAAATACTGAAAGTTATCTGAATAAATTTATCCCAAAAGCTATTTTGAAATTTCATTGACAACATCAAGTAAAATAATAATTGATCATATCAGCCCAAAAATTCTTGAGTTTTAAGAAAATATTGGCATGTATATACATAGATTAACACAAACATTCTGATATTATATAAAAATTCATGAGTTATTTATTATTTTAACAGGTTTTTCTCAAAAGAATTAAACACTTGCTTAGAACATATAACGGAACAAGCCATGAAAAATTCTGACAAAAATTCATTTCTTCATACGATACTAAGTAAAAGTGAAAAGTACAAAGATGGTGCTGGGAAAGGTAACTTAACATAATAATAACAGCACAATTTAAACTAATTTATATATCCACTGATAGTGTATCGTACAGAATTGAATATTATTATTACTCAAAGAAGAATAAAGCTAAAAATTAGAACAAAAGGCTTGCAAAATATATTTAATGTTATATTTGTGAGAAGTTGCATCACTTTATCAATAAGATAAATCTCTTTTAACAGTTTTTAAATCACCATATTGTTGAAAAAAAAATTGAAAATTTATGTTATTTTGATATTAACTAAAACCTTTATTTCTTAACTTTTAGTCTTGTATCTAAACAACTTTATTTTTCAATTTATTTTTGGAGATTTATATCATTTGATAAAAAAATAAAATTATTATAACAAATTGTAAATATTTTATGATGCAACTTTATTACCTTTAATGCATTAATTTAAATACATAACAAGGGTTAGCTTAGAGACACCTTTCAAATGGAAAATTTTACAGATGTCATGTTTCCATCTCTCTGAAACTTATTATTCTATTTTGAAATTACAGCACTTTACATCAGGCTGTAATCTCAATTACAATTTTGGTGATGTTCTTATTCATTCTCAGGTATTATTTCTGACGGTGCTGTAAAATGAACTTCTAAGTATAAAGCACAATAGTACTACAAAAACTCGAGCTCTTTTAAAGTAAGAATTGTACTAAATAAGTTTAAAAGTTAAGCCTATTATATTTTTAATCCTTTAACCGGTTTTTTACATTGATCCAACATCAACAGTTGTAATGACATGACATTACTATATGGGTATCATATACAAAGACATGTATGGTACAGAGATATGTTCTCTTGTAGCTACATATTTATTTGTAATCTAAATCTTTGTTTTTTATTATTTCTAATGAAATCTTTGGAGTCAGTAGCTGAAGTTATCAGGTTGTACTGAGTACAGCATTGCCTCATATCGTACAATTCAACTACATTTAAACATACAACAAAAGTATTATTTTTTAACATGAAGGTTATTATGTAAGGAAAGGAAAAATATAATATATATAACAACAAATTTGAATATTTCAAATACCTATTTATCTAACTTTTCTATCTGTAGCAAAAATATTACAAGTCATAAATACAGTTCTGAGTGTTGTGATTCAGCAAATATGTCAAAAATAACATTTTCTGATAATTTACTACATCAACAATAATTGTCTCATCTTTTTTACTACATATTTCAGTTCAAGTTGGGTTTCTCACCATCTAGTAATCCCTGAATTATGTGTGTCAATATATAATACATTAATAGATAAAATCATATTCATACATTATGATATTCATTATGTACATAACTCATTATTTATTATTATATCATTCATTCATTATGTATTACAAATTATTCATAATACATAATATTATGAATAGTAGGTGGTGTTGCAACTAAGAAAGCTTGCATTCAGCTTATTTTTACAGATTCTGTTTATGTTATTTTTTTTTTTTTAATGTTGGCTATAGGCAGCTTGGGAGAATGGTTGGTATTTTTTATAAAAAGTTACAAGATTTTAAGGTCAGTGCTCTACCAAGGAAGTTAATAGTGCAAGACACTTACTGGGAAGAAATTCTGAATTATTGTTTGCATTTTTACACAGAAAATTTTACATCATTTGGTAAAAACAATACTCCACTATGCCCTTCAAACAATTCTTATATAACAGTACATCACATTCTCCTTGACTGTTGAACATGTAAATTTAAATTTAAATATTGTATGAACAGTAAAATTCATTTCATTTTCAGATTTCACAATAAATGAGACAACTGGATTTATGGTGGCATATTATTTTGATGGATATGAAACAACAGCTTTGCTAATAGACTTTGTTTTGTATCAGTTGGCACTATTTTCAGATGTGCAGCAAAAACTAAGGGATGAAATAATGAGTTCAACAGATATAACAATTGATACAGCCAACAAGATGAAATACATGGAAATGGTTATATCAGGTGATTTTTTTCTTGTGCTAAACTTTACAGCTTGTTAAAAATACATTTCCATAAAGCCATACATAATGCTCAGCCATTTTATAGATTTCATAAAGGTAAAAAAGACAGTAATTTTACATTTCATCTATTAATATTTACATATTACCATTCTTACTTTTATTCAAAATAGTTTGATACTATACAACACAGTACTCCTCATTAAAATGTTAACAAAATCAAAAATAATATTTTACTTTATTTACATCAATTAAAAATTCATTTCCTTTCAGCTGTGGTTTTAATTTTCATATTGATTTATTAATCAAGTGACCTACAATAATCACACTCTCTACAAAAAAGAAATATTTTTCTTGACCAAGTAACCTAGAGATGTATACATTTGTATTAAACAAAAAAATTTTTATGCAAAACAAAAGTTTAAAGGAGATATATACATATATATTCATTCAGAATATTAAGATATAATATATAACATATCCAATCATTCATTCAGTCATTTAATTCTAAATAAATTTTCTCATTTAAAATAAAAAATGTGGTAGTGTAAATAGAAATATTGACAAATATTTCATTACAGTTAACAGAAAAACAAACTTGGTTATAAATCAGATATTTAATTAAAAACAGAACCACACGTATAATAATTTTTATGTTACATAACAAATTCCAGCTTAAGACATGAATAGAAAGAATACTTTTATGTTTAATCTTTAAACTTTATTCTTATGTCTTTCTTTAAGAATTAGTTTTTGTGTTTTATTACACCTTCAGTTCCTTTCCTTTATTCAAATGTTATAAATATTAGCAATAAATCGATTAATTATTAACTAGGAATTTTAACTACATTAAAAAATTATTAGTATAACATAATTGACATAAATATGATATATCAAAAATATTCATTCGATTTCAAAAGACTTTAATTCAGTGAAAGTTCACCTCGAATGAATCATATAGCACATTAAAAGACGGGATTTTATAGTTTCACTTGACTGTGGCAAGCATCACTCTTGTTGATTTAGTACCTTCAGTTGAGTCAAACTGTTATCTCCACAAGAAAGCATTCTGTGTTTATGGTCCGTATTTATTTTTTTTAAGGAAATTAGTTTTAAGGGAATCCCCTTCTGGAAATGTTGCAGAACTGCTTTTCCTGCAATTACTTATAGATTCTGATGAGTTTTCCAGCAGGATGGAGGACCAACTTATTGGCATGTGTAAGTTAGGCCATTTTTTAATAATGATCTTCTATAACAATGGAAGGGGCCTCCCCATTTGTATTTTCACTGCTGGCCAAAAAGTTCACCCAACTTACTCTCTGTGATTTTTTTCTTATGTAGCTTTGTGAAAGACTCTTTGTGCACCAGAAACTGTGGCCAAAACCCTCCCTCCCAAACAACCTAACAGCAACAACAATGGCTGCAGAAACACCAGACATGAATGATCGCTCAAGTATAGGATGAGTTTTAACTACCATGTGATGATGCTGCAAATTTTGAGGGAACAAAATTGAGCTTTTATGAGAATTGTAAGTAAAAGTTCATATTCATACATGTATTTTATAATTTACCAAGGTACTTGAGTACTTCTCTATCAATTCAACATTGCCTCTTTTCTCTTAAATTAGTTATCGTCTTTTGATTTCAACTTTTTTATGAAAAACTGCAAAATCCTTCATGAAATAAAATTATATTTAGTGAATTACAGTTTGAGATGTACAATGTCAAATCATACAAGCAAAAGCCGTATTCTTATGGGATTTGATTGAAATTGTTTTGTCACAATTGTATGTTTTACTTTCTGCTAATGTGAAGAGCTTTTGCAAGTCAGTTGAATATGTGTAAGGGTAATGATGTTGACTGAAGTACATATGTATTTGCATGAAATATGTTCATATCCCATCAGAAAAATAGGTGATACAAAAATTTATGATCTTAGATAAGTTGTTGAAATCTATTCACTTGCCAAAAATCAAACACAAGCAAAGAACTGCCTCAAAAATAGATTTTCAAAGAAATATGTGGAGAGAACCAAATTTTTACAGTTGAAGTCGCTAACCATCAACTAACAACCCACTTAAACATTGTCAAAGAGAGGTTAAAACATGGTTCTACAATTTACTTCCATTGCTGGAAGGCATATAAACATAATGAACTAGAGGCAGCAAGCTTTGTCATTCCATACATGAGAAGTTAACTACAATTATAATTTTGTAGATTCCATCAGTAGAGCATAAACACAGCAAATAGAAACTTTTTGGAGACTCTTTAAATGGCTAAATAAGAAATATCACAGCAAACATGGCACCATACTGAATCATATCTAGCCGAGTTCATGGTCCCTGCTAAAAATTCCAAGATATATTCAAAAGCATTATAAAGTACATTGGCAAATTTTCAGCTCCAGCACCCAGTGGCACAGTAAGAAAATTTATACATGCTTACTCCAACATGGTGTTTTTTGTTTTTGTAAAAATTCAATGAGATTATTGTAACATAGCTCTTCAATACTGGGGATCAATTTAACAGACTTGATGCCTTGGACCACATCTCATTATCTTCACCATTGGTTACACTGTCAAATAAGTTTAATTATTACTGTTAATAGATACCAAAACCAGTGACCATTATTAGTTTTCAGATAAAAAATATCCAATTTTACATAAGTGATATTAGATTATAAATATAATATAATATTATTTTATTAGAAAAGAAATGGTGTAGATAAGAGACATATACCTTCACAGAAAGTTATATATTCATTGTTTAAAAAAATAAAGTCTTTTGAAATCATATAAATTTGTTTATACATAAATAAATATTAAATATTTTAATAATTTGACATTCTAAATAAAAAGAAAAAATTCTATCTACCGATAAAGGAAATGAGTAAAAACATCAAAATTGCAGTTTTTTTTAAAAACAGAATATTAAATGATAAAAGGTAAGTACACAATTACTTTCTAAGGTGAAATCCATCAAATATAATTTACTACTATATTTGTTAGATACAAGGGAAAATAACTGTAAAAATATTGTTACATATTTTTCTTAAACATATTAAAAACTATAGTGCATTATTTTACACAAATTCAGTCAAAAGCAAAAAGTTAATTTAAAAATAGTCAAGACTCAAACTTTGAATTTGATATTAAATTTAGAGTTTAAATTTTATTACATTTTTTGTGAATGTTTTTTGAAATTATTTTTGCTGGTTAGCATAAGCTCTTTGCTCCACAAAGATAATAATTACCCAAAATAACAGTTCCAATTATAGATTTTATGTTGTTTTATATTACATAGCTATTTATATTTAAATTCATTTAACAAACACACAGTGTTGGGCTTATTTAAGAACTCCAAAAGGAAATTAAAATAGAATTTATACCTCTTATTGGTTACATATTTGTCTTTTAAACAGTGTACTTACACAAATGTATTATCATTTTTTGTCAAATAGTAATAACTAATAAATAAATATGATTACAGAAGTAGGAAGATATATTTCAGCTGTAGTTACTCTGGGAAGAGTTTGTACAGAGAAAACAACTCTAGGATCAATAGACGTTGAACAAGGAACTTCAATCTTAATTCCAACATATGCAATTCATCATGATCCTGAGTACTACCCAGATCCAGACAATTTTAATCCAGAAAACTTTTCTGAGGAAAATAAAAAGAAAAGGCATAAATTTACATATATGCCATTTGGTCAAGGGCCTCGAACTTGCTTAGGTGAGATAATAGATTAGATTATATTATAGTAGCACGTTTATTTATATGCTGATATACAATTATAACTACTCCCCACAATTTTTTTTTTTTTTTTTAATGTAGGACTCATAGCATGTGGAAAATGTCTATTCTAACCAAGAGAACCCAGAATCATCCAAATGAAAGATAGAATGCTACCATTATATGTGAAAGTTGACATTTAAATAACCTTAGTTAGTCACAGGTTTTATACTTTTTTCTTTTTTTGCTTTTACGACCTCATAGGATCACTTTAGTTCAATTTCTGGGCCAGTCCATTCTGTAATCAGTTCTTCCCATTCCTGAATTGTGCGAGTTGCTTTATTCTTGCTTCTTTTCTTTTTGCCCACATCTTCTTAAGGCGTTCTGATCTTTGGCGCCTGTCCTCATCTGAATACACCCTGTTGGATTTCTTTTTGATTTTAGGTTCAATGTTATCATATTAGTTTTAATTAGTTTGTTATATTTTTCAGATTTTGTAATTAGATCTTCTTTGGAGATTCCCAACTCTTCCATATCTTTTTGAATTTCCCCTATCCATTTTGATTTCGTTGCACTTTCCCAGTATGAGATAATCATCATTATAAGAGATATCTATCATGATGCCATTGCCTTGGCAGACATTTCCATCAGTGTATTTGCACAACTACTATCGTCTTTGTGCGGTCTCTTTTAACCACAATGTCCCATCTACCTTAACCTACATCCCCAACTATCACATTAACTGATTTGCGAAAGCATATTCCCTGCACCTTCCCTAACATTAGGCGGTAACCATGCATTGTTTCTCTTCTTATTTTTTTTAAATTATTTAATTTTTTTAGTCAAGTAACCAGAAGCAGGTGAAACCAGCTGCATCACACATACAGTATTGTATGCCACTGCCATTGCCCTACAGTGGCAGTGGCTGTTTCGTTTGAGCTGTTGTGTTGTAAACTAAAAAAGGTTTTTGATATTTACCTGAAGAGTATGTGCAAGCCCAAATTGAATGTTATTTAGAATAGTTGCAAGTGGAGAAAATTTGCTGTCATTGTTGAACATTTTTTATCTTTCTTCCACCCTTTCAAGATTAATTTCAAAAAATGTGGAAATTGGTTACAAGACACTACACTTACAGTGTGGACCAAATGTCCTGGAAGCAATCATTTTGTCTTTTTCTGTATACTGTGTTGGTACTTTGTTTTCTTCTACAGTATTTTAGGTAATATTTTAAATACTGTATAGAACTTGATGGGAGTAAGGAATTAATTGCAGTGGAACAGAGTCTAGTAATAATCAGGCTTGAATGCTTACTTCCCATTACTATAATGATATGAGAATAATAGTAATCTTTCAGCTGACAACCAATCAGTTATATAAGAATTTAACTCTGTTCATTTATATTTCTGTTCTAATTATTGTTTGATTAGTTCGTTTCTCCATTTTTATGACTACATAACTTCAAAACAATATTTCTCAGTTCTTATTATATTTTAATAATTTCAGTGGTACAGTTTAACAAGATTAGATGCTTCAATACAATCACATAATTTAATACTTTAAAGAACTGTTGTTACAATTATAAGTAAATTTTAAAAGCTGCAAGAGATCTTAACTTTCCATTATTATGAGAAACACAAACCACAGAGAATTTGTTGTACCATTGAAAACATTAGTAATTTTTGAAGAAAGTTTTACAGAAAAAATTATTACAGAGGATTCAATTATAAAGATAAGACAGATGACATGGTTTTACATTGTGTTAGAGCAATAGCTAACTACTAGCTGTGCAAGGATAATTAGGAAATTTAAAATAAAATAAATAAATG
>JAAAKQ030122976.1:0-13729 GCA_010016005.3 Zanna intricata | reverse complement strand
GCCCTACACCTAACCTAAAGGGGCGGCATGCGCATTTAAAAATGCACGAGTGCCCCTCCCCCACCCGCTCGCGACCTAGGAAGCCAGACCTTAAAAAACTTTATCCACACGCCTTTCCAGAAGCCACACCTTAACAAGGCCTGCTGGAAAAATAGCCTAGCACTTCCTTTCTTCTTCTAAGGATTAGATGATAATGTTCACAATCAAGCGTGTTTTTTCGATTGTTGAGTAACAACCCAACAACCGACGCCGAACTGATGGTTATGAATAATAATTCTCATTTACGTTATAAATCATTCTACTTGTCAGATTTTACTTTCAAAATCTAAACAAAATTATTTTGTGTTGCCGATATGATGCGATGGTAAACAAAATCGACAAGTTTATTATATTGTAAATTTTATTATACCTTTAATATAAATTAAATTGTTGTGGTAGGTTGTAATCGTGTTTGAAAATAATTAAATCAAATTGTTATTATTAGTTTGTTATCGAGTACGTAACTTCTAGCATAGATTATTTACTCTTAGTTAAGATTCTGTGGTTATCGATTAGATTTGGTTACTGATATATTATATGAATATAAAGAGTACAGCCCTGAATTAAAGTAAGATATACTGTTCTTTTTTTTTTTAATAATAGTTTACTTTAATTTACAGGAATTTAACCAATGTGGGATACGAAAAATTCAAGTTAAAATTTTTTTCCTCAAATATCTCCAGAAAATTCCAAATTCTTCTTTTTATATTATTAAAAATAAAATGTTTTTTAATAAAATTAAAATAAAATAAAAGTGCAACTATTTCATATTTAATTGTTTAAAAAGATGTACCAAAACTCAATTAATTGTTTTAATAAAATAAAAAATTAAATATTTAAATTTGTATATATATATATATATATATATATATATATATACAATATCGAGATTTAATGGTTGGAATATCTATTTTATTTGTTATATAAACTAAAAAAGTAACTTAAACTTACTTAGCTACTAATGTATTATAAAAATTTAAAGAACTATAATTCAAAAGCAATTATACCAATGAACAAGAAAAAGACATCAAATTCTTATTCCAAATATCTCAAGTAATACGTAACGAGTTGAAAAAATACAAAGTTTTATTGTAATGTATTATAATAAAATCTATAGGTTTAAATCTATAGGTGACAATTGCTCTTAATTTACAGGAATTTAACCAAAGTGGGATACGAAAAATTCAAGTTAAAATTTTTTTCCTCAAATATCTCCAGAAAATTCCAAATTCTTCTTTTTATATTATTAAAAATAAACTGTTTTTTAATAAAATTAAAATAAAATAAAAGTGCAATTATTTCATATTTAATTGTTTAAAAAGATGTACCAAAACCCAATTAAAAAGTAGAAAGTATTTGAAACTTATCTGCAATTGTAGTAGCAAATATAACAACTTGTAAAAATTTCTCCGGAAATGTAATTCTGGGTGTACAATAAAGAACATCTTGTAATATACAATAATATTTTTTTAGATGAAGTAAAGTGTGTTGATTTGAGGCTAGATTCAAAGAGCAAAGAAAACAGTTTTATGGCGGGCATTGCCATAGAATGATTGATTCCCTATGTTTTCTCCTTGACAATGCGAATGGCAAATGTGGTTATCCTCAGCAGAAAACCTTCTAGGTTTTGAAATTTGTTAAATATGAGTCGGTAGTTACAGTTCGACGTGCATTCCCTACAAAGTTTAATTATCATTATCTAGGTGACAATAATTCATCGATGGCAGAATCAGTTTAAAACTACCAGGAAATCTGTATAAAGGAAGAGTACTTGACGATCGAGGGTGCCTGAAGAAATACTCTTTCTGCGTATTTCTGACAAATTAACAATGTCGCTATGCGTTCAGGAATCGTTATCTTTGCTTGTGGCAATGTCAAGGGGAAACAAAACGACTCAATCTACGGCAGCATCCGCCCAACTAGAACCGGTTTCTCTCTTTGATTCTAGCCTTAAATCAAAACTGAACACCTCATCGAAGAGATACAATATACACGGTATATGTATTTTATATATATATATATACAAACCAAGTGTACAAAAAAAATATCGAGGTTTTAATTTGTTACATTTCTTGAGAGAAGAGTACACTGTTGATTCATGGCTAGAATCAAAGAATAAATGAAACTTTTAGTTGTGCGCATTACCGTAGATTGATTCTCTATCTTGCCGCTAAACAGGAAGCCTTTTCTATCTCGCAATTTGATAATTGTTGATCTGTAGTTATAAATCAACATGCTTTCCATAGAAAGTTTAATTGTGATCCTTTAAGTGACAATAACATTCGTCGATGACATAATCGGTTTAAAACGCCCGGATAAGCCTTAAGTTGAGAATAAATTGAATTTCAAAATCTTGCTTGTAAAGTGAAACTTTTGAGTTATATTGGTTTAGCTTTATTACTTTACTGCATAGACACAGTATCTATCACTTTTAGAATTTCTGTTTGCTTGTCTTTTATCTATTTGTTTTGCTATGATTTAATTTAATCCGATTTAAATTAAACTTTTACTGTAGAAAATTGTAAATCTATGACGATTATCAAGTATTACAAAACTATGCTTTGATTGGGCTATGACGTCACTATTTCTCTCTTTCTATTTACGTCAAAAACAGTTTTAAGTGATTTTTACGTTAATTTTTCTCATTTTGTTTAAAAAAATTTTGTTGAAACATATTCAGACAAAATTTTAAACTATATTTATTTTAATCGGTTCATCTGGATAAAAAGTAAGCCATTCTGAAGTGAAATTTCGATATATTAAAAAATGTCAAAATAAAACTATCAGATAGGCCGAGTTGACAATCTGTAGATATTTATCATTTTTTGACATCGTTATTTATAATTAGATATGATAGTTGTAGTGTATCGATACCTAACTTTATGTCATTCGATTTTCAAAATTTTTATTCACAATTTGAAAATAATTTTTCAGAAAAGTTGCTTAATCAAAAGGTAAAATTTAAATTTTTTTTATTACAAAATTTATTTTTCAAAACTCATTTAAATTTTTATTTTTTTATGATAACATAATATTTGATAAATTTTATATAATTTATCATATAAATTATGCTTGAAAAAAAAACAAAAATGTTCTTTTTTCGTATCAGACATCCTTAATTCCGCTAGATCGTTTAATGTTTACATAGTTTCTCTATATTACTTTATTGTTTTTGTCAGAACCAGGTTTTTTGCCTTCAGCATTTCATTGGAACCCGAGCTTTTAATCAGGCAGAATTTCCTGTAGAGCTAGTCACATGAAAAGAAGAATTTTAATAAGTTAAAGTTAATGAAAAAGAGATAAAAACCGACTTTCTCAATTCTTTTATTTTAGATTGGTTTTTATTAAAACCAATCTTTATTTGCTTTTATTTCAAAGAGTCAAAATTTATAAAAAAAAAATTTTTTTAAATATTTTTTATATAATTTTTTTATTTTTTTTGTTTAGTTATAACGAAATAAAACCCTAGTTGATAGTTTTTTTTTGTATTCTAATTCGTTTTACCTACCTGATTTCTTATAATTATTTCTCATTACTGATATCTAAAATTTTATTGGTAGATTTTAACTATAATTGGTTCAACTATTAAAATATTTGGTTTCAACTATTGTAAATTTCTCATAAAAATAATTTTTAAAATACAAATCATATTTTACATTAGTAGACTAATTATTGTTTTATAAAATTAATATCATTAACAAATTTATTTTCAGATATTTCTACTGTTAATTTAGTTTTGCTATTATAAAAAAATTTTTGTATATAAAAATTAAGCGAGTCTTTTATACTATAATAAAAATTCTTTTTACGCAATATTAACTAGTTCATCAATTACGGGTATTTTTGCCTCTTTGTTACCCTTCATAATTTGAATGGGGAGGTTCCGGGTTCGAATCCCGGTTAGGGATGGCATTTTTCATACACGCTACAATTCATTCATCTCATTCCTTAATGGAGGTTAAAAAAAAAATTTGAATGCGTTTTCTAGTCATTCATTCTGTCATTTTCTTCGTCTTGACTTCTGCCGGCTGGTTGTTAATTGGTTGAATAGCCGGCCTCCGTGGCTGAGTGGTAGCGTCTCAGTCTTTCATCCGGAGGTCCCGAGTTCGAATCCCGGTCAGGGATGGCATTTTTTACACACGCTACAATTCATTCATCTCATTCTCTGAAGATATAACTTAACAGTGGTTCCGGAGGCTAAAAAAAAAAAAATTGGTTGAATTTCTTCGCGATTTTCGTTGATATATAAACTGGAAACTATAAACTAATAGTTTTATTAATTATTTGATCTATTTCATTTGCATCTCCTGAAATGTTTTCAAATTTTTTATTTTTTTTCGTTTGTATTTATCTTATATTTTATCGTTGAAAAGGCGGCCGCATTCAGATTTATCTTTCCTTTTTTGTTAGGCATAAAAGGAACGGAAACTTAACCATTTTTTATTACTCATTCGTGGTATTTGGAACTTAAATTCTTATAGTACTTATTTGGCACTTAAATTCTTGTAATTTTAATAGCCCCTTTAAAAGTTTGGTTCATTAATAGAAAAATATCCGTTGTAAAATCTTTATGATCGGTGAATATTTTAAATTTTGTTTCGTAAAGATACGAACGAAATTATTGTTTTTCCCAAATTACAGCCAGTAATTCTTTTTCTATTTTGGAATAATTTGTTTCGGTATCACTGAGGGTACGACTTGCATGCGCGGTGGATAGATCTGCGCGGTTTTTATTTTGACTTAATACGGCTCCTACAGCAAAATTGCTGGCATCTGTTGTAAGGTTAAATTCTTTTATAAAATCTGGTTATTGAAGTACTGGTTCCACTAAACCACTGAAGTGGTGTTGTATTAGCAAAATCTTAATAGATTTTCTATAATATCCTAATAAGCCGAAAAATCTTTTAATTTCTTCAGCGATTCGTGGTATCGAGTAATGTTTAATTGCATTAAATTTATCTGTATTAGTTTAACACCAACTGCAGTCACAAGTTGTTCTAAATAGGCTTAAGTCTTGAAATATATTCTTCTAAACTAGTTGAATAAGTAATAATATCATCACGGTAAACAAGACAAATTTCATTTTGAATTGCGCTTAGTACATTTATTCATAATTCGTTGGAAGGTTGGTGGGCTATATTTTAATCCAAATGTAATTCTAAAAATTCATAGTGTCCTGTTTCGTTTTTTTCTATGCTCGTTTTTTTCTATGCTGCTAAGTTTCCTCTCTTGATGAAATCCAAGGCGAGATCCAACGTACTAAAATGTTGATCTCTTCTTAGCTTGGCTGGCCATCAGTCATTATAGCTCCAAGCGTATTCAGCGTCGCTGAATACCAGCACTTGCTGGTATTGAGCGACCGAGGCGCGGTAGAAAATTGCTACCTTAGGTTAGGTTTTATTTTATTCTACGTGATTTATTTTTATAAATTGAGGTCATATATGGAAATTTTTTTTTTGGGGTGCGCCTACCCATTAGTAAATATATGACAAGTGAGCAGTAGGACACGCAAGCAGGTGGCGTTGTGCGCCACGCTTTGACCGCTCACGCATTTTTGTTCAGCTCCAGGAGCTAAAATAAATGGTCGCATTAAAACGTTTTGAGGCACAAGTAGCCTTTCGTGGTACAGACATTCGGTCTTATGCTCTAGGGCGACCGAATGGGGTGGTGGCGGGAGAAATGCCAGCAAATCTTCCTAGCTTGTCTAAAATGTTTGTTTTATTTTCAAGCGGAAATTTATTATTAACTGTTTTTCAGTTTAATCCGTTAAAATCAATTAATAATCTTTTGATTTCTTGAGGCGTCAGGTTTTTTTTTTTGTTTATCCAAACCGGTGAGTTCCAGGGCGAATATGAAGGTCGAATAATTTTTTGATTTTACATAACTTGAATTTGGTATTTACTTCATTCCTATTATTTTTCGAGGTATCGATAATTACGTGTGTATAAACTGGGATTTGAGCTGTTCTCCGAACTTTATGTTTTATTTGATTAGTCAAAGTTAAATTGTTTCCTTTAGCATGTAATATATCGGCATAATTTTATAATAAATTTCATATTACCTGTTTTTCTTCGGAATTCATGTGATTAGTTCTAATCACTGATAAATCTAATTTTTTCGTTCCGCCACTAATCATGTTAAAATTAGTGGTCTTTTTATTATTAATATTTTCCATATTATTATTACTAATTATCGGTACAATTCTAAAAACTTAATGTCATCGGTTTTATTGATATTGATTTATTCCTTATTAATTTGTATATTAATGTGGGAATTAATAAATGTACAGTAGGCTTCGTTCACCTTGACCTTAATTATTCATAGCAGTATTTGATGTTCGATTACATTTTTTTGAAATTATATACCTGCACCGTTCTGTTTTCTGACCGAAAAACTTAACCAGTTTTCAGAATTAACTGATTTTTTGATTATTCACTTGTAGTCAAATTCTTCTAATTGTAATCCTTGTTTCCTTTATAAACTTTAAGATTTTGTGTCGTGCTTGCTGCAGTATGTAACTTATTTTTTTAATAGATGAACTTTCTGTTTGCATTCTTGATTTGTATTCAAAGAATATATAGGCATTACATTTTAATTTCTTATTTATAAAATCAAAATTTATTTTCATTTCCTTAAATTATCTAACCCTAAGTTAGATATTTTGAATATCAAATAAATAATATTGAATTTTCTTATATCTCCTTCTGGAAAATTAAGTGGAAATGGAATTTAAGTACAAAATTTTTTTTCGACATACCATGTGCCTTGATTACTTCGAAACGGTCTTTACCGAAAAAAAAAAAAAAAATCATTATTCAGTTCAAACCAACTCACAAAGTGATAGGGGCTCAGAGTTCATAGTTCATTAATTCAATTCATTAAAGTTTGTGCTTCATCCAGCAAATCTCCACTACTACATATATTAAGCATTCCAACGCGGGGTCATACATCTAAATAGGTTCAGCCGTTGAGCTGCAACAGCGGAAAAAACATACAACATGGATACAAACATATACTCTAAATACATTACATTCCTTTTTGGGTAGTCGTGTAATAAAAGAAAGGGATTATTAGTTAATATTTAGCACTAAAACTGTGGCGCAGAGCGGACCAATAGTGGTGCGCCGGCCGGCTAAATCCGGCTCCCTCCACGACTCTCTCATGCTAGAAGCAGTCGGTTAGTCAGCCTTCATAGGCTGACCAGTGGTGCCAGTGGTAGCGTCTTAGTCTTTCATCCGGAGGTCCCGGGTTTGAATCCAGGTCAGGCATGGCATTTACAATCACGCTAAAAATCATTCATCTAATCCTCTGAAAGGTGGTCCCGGAGTTGGGGAAAAGAGTCGTCGGTTGCTAATCAATTTACAGATTATTTAATTTAATTTTTAAGGGTAGATTATTTTTATTTATATTTTATGTTTGTATATTTATTTATCTATTAATTTCATTAATAAAAGAAGGAGATTATTATTGTTAGTTAATATTTCCTCTCTCTTTTTCTGTTTAGCCTTCGGAACTACCGAAAGGTTTTACTTCAGAGGATGAATGAGGATGATATGTATGAATGTGAATCTAGTGTAGTCTTGTACTGTCTCAGGTCGACTACTTCTGAGAAGTGTGGTTAATTGATACCCAACCACCAAAGAACACCGGTATCCACGATCTAGTATTCAAATCCGTGTAAAAATAACTACCTTTACTAGGATTTGAACCTTAGAACTTTGATATCAGCTGATTTTCAATGTCGCGTTAACCACTAGACCTGCCCGGTGGGCTTGTTAGCTAATATATAGTTGTAAACTAAAAAAAAATATCTTTATTTAGTGGGAGAGAATCGTTAGCGTGTATCCGGCTGACGCATCAGGTGGTCCGCTCTCTTCCAATAGCTGCAGCGGGACTGGAAACTAACACAATTTCACACGAAGACGAACAACCCAACTTCCTATTACACTGATAGACAAAAAATAATTTTTTTAATGTTTCTCTAAGTGTGATACGATTTCTTGAATTGCTTTTTTGCTTACATTACATATCTGTAAATACAATTTTTCTATCACCGTTTTAAATAAATTACATTTTTTTAAAAATTGAGGAAAAATCTCTATAATTTATAATTTTGCATGGCCATACCTGTATCAGAATAATTTCGTTGATGCTTTTATTTTATAAATGCCCTCAGGCATATCGTGAATTGATGTCCAACAATAATCGGCTAGCATGTTAGTATTCCATTTCCCTTTATAGCGGCTCTCCATCACCAAAATGTCTTGGTGGAAACGTCCTCCGTGTTCGTCACATATGTTTCCGAGGTTGTCCGGGAAAAATTTCAGATATGAGTTGAGTGGTTTGATATTTCCAAAGACATATTACATCCCATAGCTCTGTATAAAATAAGGTGATTAACAGTATCGTGGTAATTGTCGGATTTTTTTTTGCCAAGAAAATTTTTGCAAACGTCTTTAAATGAGGCCCAAGCTGCACTTTCTACTTTATATAACATCGCGTTAAATACATAATCTTTGACCAACTATCTTATTTAAGGACCAACATATACAACTTCTTTAATTTTTCCTTCACTTACATTCCGAAATTTCTGCCTGATGTACAAAAATCCGGGGCTATCTTTCTTCATTGCTCTTAAAATTTTTCATTAGTCCTAGTTTGATATGGAGAGGGGGCAAAAATATTTTTTTGGGTTCAACTAAGGGTCATGAATAATATTTTTCTCATTTGGAGTTACTGTCTTATTTCTTGCACTCTTTGGTAACATAATGTTTATCCCTAGCTCGGTTACCCGATTTGCAAAGAAAACAACATGTACTTAGCATAGTCTAACAAGATAGCTATAAATTTCAAATTACCACGTATGTTCTAGCTATTTTTTTTATAATTTACTTTTTCAAGAACGTCTTTCACCACATCGTATGTCTCTTTAAAATTAATACCATAAGCGATTGGTATCGAAGGATATGTGTTACCATTGTGTAGTAGAACCACGTTTGAACTATACTTGGAGGAATCTGTGAAAAGGCCCCAGTTTTCAGGTTTATGAACTTGTAAGTTTTATCAACATAAGCTCATCAATATTTATGCAATAAACTAGATTATTTTCATCAATAAAGTTCTTGTCGACATGGGATAATGTTCGTACATAACGTATGTCGGCTTATTTGAAGCTTAATTACTTTTAAGTTGATAAACCGATTTGATGAAATTTTGTAGAGAAATTTTTATATCGGACAATTTTTAAAAATTTTGGGTAGGAGCGGTATCTGGGGTGAAGGCATGATAATAATTTTTCCATTATATAGGGAAAAATGATCAGTACCAGAAAAGAATTACCACCTTGTTGTCAGATTTTTTTTATTATACGAATAGGACGAACATTTTATGCTTTTAATTGGGAAGAATGTAATAGCTAAAATAAAAAATAAAAAAAAATTTTTTTAACACATATTTTAAATTTTCCTATAAAAAAATGCATTATTTATATGAAATTAAACTTTTTTTTATACACTAGCAGTATCACTGGTTGATAACGCAGTAGTTTTTTTTTTTTTAACTGAAAGGTTGAATAGGGAAATTATAGTGAACGATAGATATTACTCTAAATGATTAGTAAAGTGGAATATCTTGCTATCTATGATATAGTATTTAAAGCAAGAAATACTGAAATTTGAAAGCTTTAATTGTGTCATTGGGATGTCATTAAGGTCCATTACCATTATTTTAGATCATTCCTAGTGTGAGTTAATGAGTCTTTCAGTTGTAGGAGATAAGTTCTTATACTACACAAAGTATTAGATTAACGATACTCTTTTTTTTATGTTTATATATATGTATATATATATAAAATTATTGTTTTTTTAAATGATATTAAACACTCTTAATCGTTTAAAAATATTTAGATTGTAAAGATAGGTATTTAATAATAATTTGTCATTATCGTTTCGGATTTTATATACGTGTCTCTTTAACGGTTATCTCATTTCGTACAAATTGTTGATGACTGTAATTATGAGATTTATCAATAGATTTATTCGACATAAATTTATTGTTTAATGTAAAAAAAATAATAGAAATAAATAATCGGCTATAATATATTACTAGTTGCAAAACATCAGGATTTAAGATAAATGTATAAAATGCATTTCTTGTTTGGCCTCCAAAGGGGGTCTAAAAATGAAAATTGCGGTTTGATGTCGTGCAGTTAAATGGCTGCCATAGCTGTTATACAGTAGTAAAGTAAATATTTTCATAAAATACATTAAGTCCAAATGGTGACATGAAAAGTCAATCTGTATTTATTGGCCACATAGTATTGTATGTAACTGAGTTATTATAAGCTATTTTACATGTTTATATTTATCACATATAGTTTTATAGATATGATGCGATTATAAAACAACGTTATAAAAATGTATTACTGTTATTACTGATGCCATGTTTTTCTATTTCGGATATTGGTTAAAAAAAAAGAAAAAAATTAAACTTCCTTTCAAATTTGTGCGAGCTAGATAAAATAGCTTCATAATAAAGTGATATACAAATTCATTTTTAAAAAACAATATTAAAATACTCAGTAATTATTTATTAATTTATTTTATATTTAGTCGTTTATTCTTTCATTTTAATTACAATGTGGAACGATTTCTTTAAAAATTCTGTTTTATTTTTTATTATGATAGCATGTTTGATTTGGAACAAAAATTTTTCATTTATTTTAACTAGGAACATTGTAATGAGTGAAATAGGGACTGAAATTATAAAAAAAGAATAAAAATAAATATATAAATAAAATAAAATATGGCTGACAGCGTAGTTGTTATACTTTCTTGGCAATTATTATTTATTCTTTTACAGTGGAAAAATAATGATGCATGAAAAAAAATTAAAAATTGATAATTTTTTTCTCACCTCCACCCATAATCACTTTTCAAAAAAAATTTTATTGCTTAAATTTACTATGTTAAATGGAAGAAACTAAAAAAAAAAAAAACTGAAAAATGCACCACCAATAAAAAGTTATCTGTTGTTAGGGGGTGGGAAAAGTTATGATGACATTTTGTTGTAATATCTTATTTATTAAAGCAATTGGGCTGAAAACCTACATTCAGGTTCGTTTGGGTGTTATTCTACTGAATAAATCGGACTTATTTTTTTTGTTCTGCTAGTAATGATGAAGAGATGTGAATAAAGCGTCGGACCCCAATTTTTAGTCTCCATTTAGAAATTCTCAAAAATTCCTCATATATTCTTTAACTAACTAAATTTCTGTGGTTATTACTCATAGGAAAATCACTTTGAAGGTCTTTCGATGCTTGATGATAAATCTGCGGACCATTCCGAGCAAAAAAAATTTATATTTCACCCAAAGTATTTCTTTTGGGGTCGTTTGCACTATCATTATGTCTAAGGAGATATAAAACAATTCGATTAGAAAAATGCTATAAATAAATAGCTTTTTTCGATCTTGGGGAATGGGGAATAATTGAAAAAATGAAAAATGTTAAGATAAGCTTAAACAAAGGTAATGCATAAGATATGTATAAAGTACTGCATGTATGCAGTACTAAGCTTAATATAAAATGGGATTAAGTTTGCAAAATTTTGAGAAACTTTACCTCAGAGAAATTATCTATCCCATCCGTTAAACATATTAACCCCAAACTTTTACCAAAAAATTTCCTCATATACACAAATCTCTGCGCCAAATTTCATCAAAATCGATTTATGCAGTCAAAAGTTATTGAGCTTCAAACACGACAGTATACATAATTATGTACTAAAACTACCCTCCATTTTTTGTTTTGTTTTTTAGGGTCCTTAGGTCATGAAACGTCGAGAAATGCAAAAAAAAATAAATCAAAATTTCAGACAGCTCTGCAGATCATATGCCTAGAAAGTAAAAACGATTTAAAACGCTTACTAAAATTACATTCGCAATACATTTTAAACCTTCCTTTTTTGAAATCCTCATTAAAACAGAAATCATTACTAATAACCCCATAATTTTTATCTTTATATTAAATTAAAATCGAAATTCAAATAACAGATTAAAAAATGATACTTTTTACTTTTATAGCACTATTTTTAAATCAGTTTTATTACTTTAAAAAGTTTATCTAAATAAAATTATAGGTGAGAGTACATCAAATACTTCATTAAATATTAAAACCATTTATAAAAGAAATAAACAAAACCGAGTTTTATTTATGACAAGAGACGGAATTCAAAAAACTATCTAAGGTTGATTACTATCGAATGTATACTGAGGCTCTTTGGAATGTGAGAATATATATATAATTTACCAACTAATTTTCTTTCATTTTTCATAAAAACATACGTTGCATATTAGAATAATATCCTAATTATTATTTTTGAAGTTAATACTTCTTTTGGCGGGCCTGTGAGTGGGAAAAATCTACCTACGGTTTGCCGTCACGTCACGGTATCGTACTGACTGAGAAGACTGACCCTAAGAAGGCCTCGGAGAGAAAAATGTCAAGAGGACTTTTTTTAAGGCGGTGCGCTGAAACCGAACAGAAAAATCCGAAATCTTGAAATTTCCTTCCGGGGGGGGATTACGCCTCCCAAAATTTTAGTGCGACTACAAGGAACATCCCTTTTAGGGAACTACAAGGACGTTTGAGCGAAATGTTGCAGGGAAACTTTTTGTAGAGCCCGTAGAACCGCTTACGATTTGAGAAAAAAAATTCGTCCTCCGACCTCCATTGGGCCCAAAATTTCAAAAAAAACCTGTTTTTTCACTTTTTCTGCCGTCTTACCGCTCCTCTGAAATTCTCCTGAGGTCGAAATCGATATTATTTTATTGGTTTGATCCGAAACAGTGTGAGAAACTTCATACAAAACGTTCAAAAATTGTAGGTGGTCGGGGAGAACCCCAAAATTAAAATTTCATCGTCCTCGAGAACGTGCAAGACTTTTTTTTCGACATTCGAACAACTTTCTTTACTTATCTGTGACTTATATTTTTTATTGGTGCCTCCCCTACAGAAAACTCTCAAGTTTATTATAGGCTTTTAAACCGATCAAGTGATCGAGAAAAATTATGAGATACGAGGGCTTTTTTGGAATACTGTGTAATTTTTAAAAAAAATATTGTACATTTATTTATTAATTATCTTAATACATGCCTATCCTAATTTATACCATCACAATATTTAATATTTCATTTTATAACAGTATTAATTATTATTGCACATGCATCTCCGTTATAGTAAATTTAAATTTTATTAGAGCATTAAAATACACCTTCAGGCCAACTAAAAGAAGTATTAACTTGTGTCGGTCAGTCACACGACTGACCGTTTTTTTATAACAAGGTGCCAACATAAAAACATTATCTTAATTCTGAAGAATTGATTATTATTATAACATAGAAATTTTTTCTTCTTTCAAGTAAGATTTTATTATAACATTATGAAGATACATATTGATTGATATAAAAATTTTCTTCTTTACTTAAAGTTAAAAATGCCAGACCGTCATCAATAATTATACCCAAGCTCAGCTGATTTAGAAAAAAAATGTAACAATCGCTTAACCACCCAGTAGTTAATTGGAATTAATTGGAATGGCCGGCCTCCGTGGCAGAGTGGTAGCGTCTCGGTCTTTCATTCCGGAGGTCCCGGGTTCGAATTCCGGTCAGGCATGGCATTTTTCACACACG
>JAAAKQ030122954.1:0-31961 GCA_010016005.3 Zanna intricata | reverse complement strand
AGTAAGTAAGATGACTAACACAAACTTGTCATGTCTGAACGCGCATGTTCTGACAACATATATAAAGATATAAAACATTACTTATAAACCTTATATACCTTACTTATATAAACCAGCAAGATTAATACACAGAATTAATACACTTAACCAAGGTAAGGAGGTTTTTATTCCACCGGTTGGAACCCTCACAGCACTCTCAATACGTCAAAGAGTGTTGTGATTTGTTGCAATCTACTTAATTGTTCTGAGCAGAAAATCGGCACAAATAGAGTGCCGAAGGCTGAATATGAGAAGGAGAGTTAAAGTTCTACCTTCTGCCTCTCGTGATCTCACTTTTAATAGATTGACCCTTCCGGCGAAAGTGCCCGCTGATTGAAAGTGAGCTTTGGTAACACAACCGATGCGATTCTTCAGATCCTAGTGATTTAGCCACACTGCAATTCGATATAAGAGACCGCGTTCATATTAGAGAACAACTTTCATGCCGTTCAAGAAGCTGTCCTGCTTACAAATATCAAGTAGCTGTTTAGAAAGTGAAAAACTCACAAAAATTTAGCGCTTTTGAAACAGCAAAACCTAGAGCAACAACAACATATGCTCAGGCACCGATTATTATTTGTACCGCAAGTGTTGATGCACATCAGCTCCTCTGCAACTTCCATTCGGCGTTAATTAAAACGATAAAGAGAATAATCCACAATAAAATGAAATCTCTCTTTGAAAAGTAAGCTATGAGATCACCTAAGTTTCAGCCACAGTGAAATTACAAAGTAAAAATAAAAGTACATCAGAACAGAAAAAAGGGAAGAAAAACTTGTATTTAAGGTACAGCTACATTGTCCAACACGAAGGCTTCGGAACCTCCTAAGAAGGTTTGGAAGCCATGTTCTTCTGAGGTGATCTCATAACCAAAACTACAGAAACCACTAAAATACTAAACAAGAGGGCCTTTTTCCCCTTTTCCAAGGTGGTGGCAGGTGCGCCTAGAAATAGTAGAGCCCTGACGCCAGTGAGACAGGTGACACTCCTGTTCCTGCTTTTATACTGGCGTCTCCATAGGATGTCAAACCATGCCCATTTTCGTTTACTTTTTTAATTTCGGACTCGGAGGCTGGGAGCTACACGGACGTGACTACAACGCTGGGTAAATGCCTAATATAAACGATTCAATTCCACAACGGAATAAGTGGAGATTTATCAAACATTCTTGAGCTCAACGCTTGGTATATGATGTGGAACTTATGTGTTATTTATTTGTTAAATATTATCCCACTCCTTGCTTTATAATTCTTATGGTATTATCCTAACTTCGGTGAAAATAAATTTAATGTAAAGAACCTATGCCTTTAAAACGATGGTTTTTTTTCCTTTTTGACTTACATTGTTTTCTTTTAGACCTGATCGGTGCATGATGTGATCAAATTATCCATTGTAAATAGGCAAATTGTAAAAATTATAAATTGAAAGAATTTAAAAGCATGTTAGTATATAGCAAGTGATAATTTTTCTATTTTCCTCAGTCTAAATCTCTACAGCTAAACTTTTTTTTGTCTCCAGACACTCGACATAGTTTCTTTCTTAATTTTTAACTGAACTAAATCGTCGATGTTGTTCATTTTAGTCATACATACTCAAGTCAAAAAAGTTTCTTCCATGAATGAAACAGTCAATATGGAATTGTTTTTGTTAATGTTATGTGCTAAATTCTACTTATTATGTAACCGAAAAAAAGATTTTAACTGATTTTAATTTAAATAAACATAAATACAGTTATTATACAATCACTAGACGCAATTAAAGGAAAGGTAAGTACTAAATAACTCATAGCCTTTTTTTTTTCTTTTTTTTTTGTTTTACCTCCGAAATCACCGGAACCTTTTGCTTCATTTGTTCTACCTACAAAATAATTTTCTTTATTTCAATATGTATCATATTTAATAAGATACCTTCAAAAATTATTATTAGCTTTCTTTGTTGTTAATTTGTATTTTACCTATTTAACTTGTTGAGTTGTTCAATAGACCTTTAATAAATTATAGGTGAAAGGTTCTGAATTCAGTTCATTAAGTAATATCTTTCCAACATATTTTTTTTCCATCGAAAATCATCCAATTTTTTTATTATTCTTCATTGGACCTTATGTTCCTTAGATATAATAATTTATCTATTTTTTTGCAATTAATTCTACTTAAATTATTATCTGATTTTGTTTTATAATCTATTATTATTATATATATATATATATATATATATATTATCCATTTAATATTATAACTTAATATTTTCGTAATTTAAAATATTTGGAAAATTAATTTCTTTGTAACATCATCTTTAAGTAAATTTTTTTTTTTACCATATTTATTGATATTTTGTGTCTAACTGATTGTACAGAAAATTAGTTCTATAAAAAAGTATATGCAATGAGTGGTTAACGTATTAATGATTCAGTTATTGTTTAAAGGTAGTGCAACAAATTATCCTTTATTGTATCCTTTATAATTATCTTTAAAATATTCGGATTTTCAGAAAATCATTTATGTGTAATAAAACCGTATTGATAACAATAATAATAACAGTAATTGCTAAGATGTGCAGCAAATATATGGACCTATCCTGCCCATATAAATTATAAAACATTCAATTTAAAACAATCATTTAGCTCCATTATATGAACATCGTGCTACCTATTCCAGACCAGCCGGAATACGGTATCACGAATTAGTAAGGAAATATGAAATTGCTCAACCATATACGTTAGCAATTTCTACTAGATAGATACCCCCATGGCTTTTGCAACGGTAAACACATGAATTCATCTCTTCTATGGAAAATAAAAGATAAGCCATCAATAATCATCCAACAGGAATTTTTATCAACGGTCAGTAGTTACGATGAATATATTAGGATTTATACTGATGGTTCTAAAACCGAAAACGGTGTTGGATGCTCCATATATTAAATGGAGAAGCCAATTTTTGGAAGCTACCAGATATGGCAAGCGCTTACACCGCAGAACTTACTACCATACAGCAAGCTCTTCGCTATTGTGACCATTTCGGCGAAGAGAGAGTGCTTCGATGTTCCGACTCGATGAATACACTTACTGCAGTTCGGAACAATAATATTAAGGACGTCCTAATCGCTAACCATCTCTTTATTCTATATGTTTTAAATAGACGAGAACAGCGATGTGTATTTGTATGGGCTCCTGGGCATCTGGTATTGCAGGAAATGAAAGTGCAGACGATGCTGGAGAGGATTGGGCACTAAATTAAATGCCGTTAAATCTTCTCCATACAAATGGAAGTGCGACGTGAAACTGACTCGCCATGAACGAGTGGCAATGACTAGACTTACAATCGGTCATATGCGAATAACGAATTCATATTTGTTAACCGGCGAAGATAGACCAATGTGTGGTGTTTGCAACAAACCACTTACAGGCAAGCATCTAACCGAAGAGTATGTCATATATGAGAACCTTAGAAAGATGCTTGGTTTAGTAAATGAAATTGCTGCTGATTTGGAAATGAAGTAAAAATAGTTGCTTAATTACACCCCAGTGGACTTTCAACTAGTGTATAGTTATGTAAAGCTGTAATTACAAATAATGAAGACGTATTTTATGGATACTGAAATTTAATAATTTGGTATTGTCAATATATTTCATGTTTTTAAATTATTTACTTTTAAATAACAGGGCCCTTTACACCCTGTAAGTGTTCTTGTATTCAATGTTGTGTTTGTAACGTTTTTATGTTGTGTTTAGTGTTTTTTAAAGAATGTTAGGGCCCTTTACACCCTAACATATGGCGAGCCCTATGGTGATTAATCATTAAATTTAAAAGAATGTGATGAGGGCTAATGACCATAGCAGTCGATGCCTGTATAACTCAAAATAAAAAAAAATAATTGTAGTAATAATAACAATAAGTTCAAGTTAATAATGAAAAGTTCATTGCTTATTTTAAGAAAATTTAAAGAAATAATAAAATTTATATTATAAAACATTTATTCAATTTTTTTAAAGATGTTTAAGATTTTTGTTTCTTACTACTAAATACTAGTTGAAAAAAATTTAACTGAAAAACAATAATAGCGAACATTAAATTAGTTTTACACGAAATAACTAAGCTTTTCTTATTTCAATTTTAAATTTACAAAAATGTAAAACTTAATGATCATTTAATTTAAATAAATCATTAGTTAAATCTTTTGCAAATGTCCTTGTTATAGATGATATTAGATTGAATAATGAATACATCAATTAGATTTATTACAAACACTCTAGTGTTGTTTATATTCATTATATTTATGATTTAAAACGTTAATTTTACTTATTAATTCGTAAATAAATAAGTAAAATTACCTAAGATTCATCCAGTATAAGGGATTCAGAATTTTTTAATATTATTTCTACATATCATTTTGTATTCACAAATTATAAATTGTTAAATTAAAAAAGAAAATAGTTGTGTAATTATAAATGTTTAAAAAGATAAATTATTAACTTAATAATCATACTGGTAACCGTGTAAAACCTATCGTTATGAAAGAAATAATACTCTCCTTTGAAATTATTTATAAAGGAATTAATCTCTAATATAAATTGAAAGAGATAAAAAGCGAATTTATTTCACCGTGAGTTACAGTTATAGTGCCGTTAAAGTAGAATACGATGCGGTCGAAGTAATGTATGTCCGCGATACATGAGTGAGGCACATTAAGCAGTAATGCAACAGCTTTACTTCAATTTATAGAGGAGTATTATCCCGCCAAAGGTTTCATTCTTCTGTATTGTATGTCCATTTAATTTTAAATAAATTTAATCTAACCGATATAAGTTTCGAAAATTGATAATTTTTTTTTTCTTTTATTACATTTATACATCTTCCTATTCTACTCGAATGTAATAAATAGATATGAAAGTGAATACAAACGAGTATTAATATGAGCGTTTCAAATTGCCAATTTTGGTTTAATTTTGTTGTAAAAATAGGGTAATTAAAATTGCTAAAGCTGTATCAAATTATTCGTCAACTACACTACATTAAGTCATTACACTACGTTGATCATATACGCGATAAATTAAACGAAAGCAGGTGAAAGAAGGGCTACTCGAATGTAGGTCTGACGTGGGGGTACCTCAAGGGTCGTCGTTGAGCCCTATCTTATGGAACATCGCGTTTGAAGGGGTATTACGGTTGGACCGCCCGGAGAATGTGGAACTACTGGCGTATGCAGATGATCTGGTGGTTATGGTCAGTGGTCGCTCGGAAAATGATGTAGAGCTGACGGCGAATTTCATGATCAGGCGCATTAGTAACTGGATGGTGGAATGTGGATTGGTTTTGGCGCCTGCAAAAACACAGGCAATAACGTTAGCGGGCAGACGGAGGCTCTGCCCTATAACGGTTTATGTTTATGGTCTAGCTGTGCTTACGCAATCTACAGTGAAATATTTGGGAGTGTACTTGCACAAAACGGGGCGTTTAATGAGCATATCAATTACATATTGGAGAAAGCTGGAAAGGTTACCGGAATACTACAGCGGGTGATGCTTCCGCATGGTGGACCACGGGCCTCTAAAAGCCGGTTGATGTTAGCGGGAGTGACGGCTATGCTGCTGTACGCAGTTCCTGCGTGGGGGTCTGCCTTTGATGTAAAGAGGAATGCAAAGAAACTTCAGTCACTACAACGACGGGGCTGTATTAAGATCATAAACTGCTACAGAACAGTTTCCACACTAGCAGCAGGGGTATTGGCAGGGGTCCCCCCGATAAAACTGATTGCCAACCAGCGCATATGGGTCTTGAATGGAGGTAGGAAGGATGTGGCAGTTACACGCCTTTATGAAGACTGGCAGACCCTATGGGATGCAGCCCACCAGGTGTCTTATCCCGGTTTTGGGCCCTTGGTTGGTGAGGGGACATGGAGACGTGGATTTCTACTTATCCCAGTTCCTCACTGGTCAAGGATCCTTCAATGACTACTTGTGTCGCTTTCACAGGAGATAGTGGTCAAACTGTCTGTATTGTGGGGAAAGAGATACAACTGAGCACACTCATTTACTGCGATCGTTAGGTGGATGAACGATCGCAGTACACTGGGTTACAGTGGGGGATAGATGAGACAACCCCGGAGGAACTTATGGGCACAATGTTACAAGGGATGGACGGTTGGGATAAGATACGAGGATTTGAGACTACGGTGCTTCGGTCGAAGACTACTGAAGAAGATGACTGGATTGACTGAGATCACGCGAGTGTTCATGTGGGGGGACAGCTCTCTGCGGAGCTGCATTTTGTCTCATGGGGTGTGGTGATGATGCACGGGGACACCTTTTCCACTATGACTGGGGAGGGTGGATTGTACACACAGACACGAAGGAGTCTGGGGAACGGACAGCCTTCTGCAGAGTCGCCGTTCGCCATAGCCGGGTGGGCGATGGTGATGATGTACGGGGACTCCTATTCCCGTGACGTGAACACAGACGTACATGTACACTTACACATCTATGAACACAAGTATGAATTTTTTGAGTGAGTGGTTTGTATACATGGTTGAATGGGTGCTCTTTCTTTTGTTCCAGATATCACGGGTGAGAAGATGGCAGGTTCCCGAATTTGTCGGACAATCCCCCCAAGACTGCGGTATGCTTAATTGCGGGTCCGGTCTCGGGGCGGAGAAAAGCGGTGAGGAAGGTTTAGTCGGTTTGAGGCAGGTCATATACGTCTAAAAACATCTTGGCGGAGCCTGTTAGCTAGCCCGGGACGGATAGCGCCCCGGATCCGAGCCCGACACTACCCGCGAAGACCCCGCGGGGCGTGCGTAAATGGCATTCATTCATCATCGTCAAAAAAAAAAAAAAGAAGTGCATTACTAGTAATTTAATTTTTAAGACCTTTTCCTGTTTATAATATGTTCGCTGAACTTGTAATTATTCGACTACGGTAAAAGTACTTAAGTTTCAGCTAATTTGAGGGTATTTATCTTAATTAAATGTTTGTTTTTCAATTGTAGAATAGTTTAAAAAGCCGTTTTATTTATTTTCAATATTTTATTTGTAATCATTTACTTTTCATTGTCGTTCTTTTTTCATAATTATTGTTATTATATTATAATTCAATGTCAACCAAATTATTTATATGAAGCGTAATAATAATTCAATTTTTTTAATTGATCAATTTTTCAAGTTGAACTAAAAGGGGATGAAAATTGACAAGGATGTATGTTAATTTGTACTGATGGTTTGTTAATATGTTACTTTTGAATCAATGAAAATTAATTCATAGATAATATAGAATATAAATTGGGAAAATAATTTTACATTAGTTAAAATCATAATGAGGAGTCGCAAATTCACTGTTGTATAAATTTATATTTGGAAAAATTTTTAGATAATAGGCAACCACCATTAAGCTTATTTTACAATGGAAACGTTTTTCAGAAGATTACTAACAATTCAACTCCCTCACCGCAGTGAATCCGTCTGGACATTTAAGAAATATTTTGTAAAAATAACTTATAATAATATATGTTGTAGTACAAAGGTTTTTATCAAAATTATTATAACTCCCCATATATATTGAAGTCCACATAAATAAATGTATAACTAATTAAAGTGATTTAAAGATTGTTTAAATTGTTTTGTATAGATTTGGTTAAGTGTATTAAGTGTTTGTTTTTGGGTTAATTATTGTAAGGAAGTCTGATATATCGTGTTGGTTATTTAGGAATCATTCTCTGCATTCACTACAATGTAAATAATTATGTGTTTGATAAAATAGATTATTATACCTATTTTCTTAGGCGTTTGAGACTACGCTCTCTCTGTTTTTCTGTTTAGCCTCCGGAACTACCATAAGATATTACTTCAGAGGATGAATGAGGATGATATGTATGAATGTGAAATGAAGTGTAGTCTTATACAATCTCAGATCAAATACTCCTGAGAAGTTTTTAAGCTAACGTAGTTTATTGTTTTATCTATGTTTATAAAAAAAATAAGACAATTGCAAGAATTTTTACTGTCTCATTACAATTTTATTAAATTATTTTAGTTTATAATGTAATTATTTTTGCTTAATTTTCAGTTCTTATGGGATCTTCTACCTACATTTATGAATAAGTCCATTATGTAGTTATTTAGTCCCTAATGTATTATTATTTAAAAAAATATAAATGTAAAATGTACTATTTAAATCCCTGCAATTAAAAGTATAAAATTGCTTTTAATCCAATTCTTAAGAATATTTGTGTATCATGATAGAAAAGCACTTATGAATAGATTAATCTTTTAAATCTAAACAGCAATTCAGATTTGAATATTATTTAAAAAAAAAATTGAATAAATTTTTATGAAACTGTCAAATAAATGTTATCTATTTGTTTAATATGCTTGGATATGCATATATATATATAAAGTAATATATTCAATAGTTCGGACAAAATAAAAATCTTTTACTTAAAAATAAATTTTATTTCACTGCATTTCTATATGCATTATGTGTCAATTAATTATAACTTTCTTTTATATCTATAATAATTAAATTAATTATTTATTTGTATTAAAACGATGTAAATGAAATAATGTTACTTACAATGCAATGCTGCGAAAACTTATCAGGACAATCCTTGAGATGCAGTCTTTCTGTATAATTTATGCATGGTGTTATAGAACCTACTCCGTCGTTGTATTGGCCGCACTGATAGCAACGCAAAGCCAGTGATGGAACAACTGTGTAACAGAAAAATAATTAATTATTAACTTAAGCAGAATACTTTAATTATTATTATTAATTTTTTTGTATACATTTGGAAAACCAACTTTATAAACAAATATACGTGCGTCCACGTAGGCGCACGGACGGATTATATTACTAGATACAGATAAACGATTCGTTACCGTCTATTTGGAATGTAATCATAATGTATAATACATATGTATAATGTATATGTATTTGGAATATATATAATACATAGAGATGACGTAGCATAATTTTAAATTCTGATTAAGTTCATGTTCATTTAAATTTTTAATATTTTTTAAGAGTTTGTTTTTCCTGATTCTATTTTTATTATGGAAAACTTTATTTATTTCAGTTTATTCTTCGTCTAAAAGTGTTTGATCTATCTCTGTTGTTTTAAATTGTACTTTTAACTAGACTTCGTTTTTATCAACCAAAAATATAGTCACCACATGTTAAAAATATAAAAACTATAAACTGCAAAAACTTTTTTAATAATAAAAACAACACCATGTACACAAAATAAAACAAAGACAACTAAAAATATCAATCATAGATTTCCAAATAGTCTACGACAGTATTCATAGACCAGCAATGCTGAAACTATTGAAAAATTTAATATTAAGCCTGAAAATAGTAACAATTATAGAACTCGCGTTAACTGACACATTCTTCAAATTAAAATTCAGGGAAGAAATATTAGAACCATTCCTAATCAAAACGGATTTGGAAATGGACTATTCACACTGCTTTTCAACTGTGCCTAGAATATGTAATCAGAAAATGGTTCAAAAAAGACTCATCACATGTAACAATTGAAGCAAAGAATCATGTAGACCATATCAAAGTAAACTGTCCAGGATTTGCAGATGACCTAGCGTTTCTAGTCAATGACATCGCAGAAGTTAGAATCCAAGTAACTTTATTGGAAGAACTAGCAGGAAAAATTGGCCTATGAATATCATATGAAAATATTAGAATAATGGCCATAAATCCCCTGATACTGAACCACGGATATTGAACCTCACAAACGGACAAAGTCTTGCTGGTTGAACGGTTTTAAGAGTTAGGAGAAAATAACAGGTGTGACCTCAAAGAAAAACTGAACTGGAAAGAAAGAACGCAAAAGCTCAATATGCAAAACATACCACCAAAACAACATATAACAAAAGATGCAACTCCATAAATACCAAACTCAAACATTACAAAACTGTAGTCAGACCTATAATATCATATGGAAGCAAAACACTCTTCAAACTAAGATCCAACATTTCCTATTCAGCAGAAATGAAAATTATGGAAAGAAGAATTCTAAGAACATGCATAAATAAAAGACTTACTGATGGGAGAGAATGGCGACTCATACCAAACCAAGAGGTACATAAAGACGTAGAACCAGCTCTAAGCTACTTTAGAAAGTAAACAAATCTCGCTCTTTGGACACGAGAACCGAACAGGCTCGTCAGGAAACTGGTCAAGAAATCCCTGAAGATGTCTAATACACCGACCTTGATCACCGAAATTGCAAGAACTTGAAATTACAATAGATGATTTATAAAACAAAACCGACAATATAAAAATACTAAAAGAAGAAAACTCCAGATTTAAAGTTAAAGAAAAGAAAACAACAACGAGGGTTCAGAAGAAACTCAAAAAAGCAAGATCTGATACAATGAAGAAGTACTGGGAGGCAATCAAGAAGAAAAATGAAGAGAAAAGACGAACCAGAATTGACTAAGTGGTCCACAGTGACCACAAAAATTCTGAAAAAAAAAAACAACACCTCATGATTCGACATAACTGAACCTAAAAATAAAATAATCATTGCCTACAGAAAATATAAAATAATAATAAAATTTTAAACCGATATTAGAATTGCCCCAGAACTCAATGATGCAACAAAAATAGAACATACTACCATAGCTGTATTACGTATAAGTTTTACGATTCTACTATTAACAACATCAGATAGCCTGTCTGTAAGTAAACGTTTTCTACTTATATCACATACTTTATTACCTTTCTATCCCAGTTTAATTTCTCTAACAAGCTCTACAAATTTACAGCCTTTATTAGACCCCGAGGAAATATTATTGAATAACCTATAAAACGATTAGTCATTAAACTAAACTTAAAAAAAAAAATCAACATTTATTATCAAACCTATCTTATTATAATATCCAATTACAGATGAAATATATAATTTAATAGTGTTCTATCTCAGGAGTTAAGCTCAGATTTTCAATACTGGTAACTTTGAATGACAAGGTTGTTTCATCTGAAAAGTTGGTTAAATTGCAGTTTCTTTCTTAGTATAATTTATGAATACGAGAAAAGGTAGAAGATCAAATATAGTTTTGGTATAACTGTAATAACACTTTATCTATATTGGAAATGAAATTTGTAATTTTATTGTCGCCTATTCATTCATTTGTAGATTACTAGAAACTCAGATAAGATCTGGCAAGATTCGTATTAAGGAAACTCAGATAAGAAAGGAAGTTATTTAAAATGTATTTTATTTAATTCACAACGTGAAAGTTTGTTGAAGAAGTGGTTAAATCATGATGTACCAGATTAAAACTTTAAACAAGAATCAAATTTTTTCCTGTTTTCTAAAGCAATACAAATATTATATTGATGAATTCAGTAACATCAGTACTTTTGCTGTGATTTTTAAGAAATTCATGTTATAAGTCATAAAAATCCTTCAGGAATTAACTGCTCCATTAACAGTGCTACCAATATGGTTAAAGAAAATCCTTTGCCAGTTTTAGAGGTGAATAGAGTAGATATGTGTTTTGGGTAGTAAGGCTTTTCCTATAAACTTCCATGAAGATAACAGAATATGTTTAATAATAGGTAACTGAGATAAGATGATAATTGAAGGTTTTTCAATTTAGTTTTTACATCGCCCCGCCTGCTGTATTAATGCACCTTTAGCTACATCAATTACAGTTTAATAAATGACAATAATTTTACTTTCCTGAAAGTATAAAAATAAAAATTGTTCTCAGTAAAATTATTCTTTAATCTATATAGTTTAGAATGAACTTCTCAACAATTTAATTCTCATGGTTTGATCAAGTTTTTCTTTTAAGTAGTTCAAACTTACATAGATTTTGAAATTAAGCCATAATATTTCACTAGGAAAATCTATCCACAAGTTTTATCAAGATTATATCAATCGGTAATAATTCCACATGATACATCTAGGTCTTTTCAGTAGATTCCATAACTATATTACTATAAAAATTCAGTATACTGCTTAATTCAAATATATTTAATTTATTAAACCGTAGGAAAAATATTTCTAAATCATTTTTCTTAAAAAATAAAAACTAATATAAGTAAAACCTTGCAACTTCACTGAATGGATAGTGAGTGATTTTAATCTTTTTTCAAATTATATATCCACTGATTTTAATTGGTTAGGACTTTTAAAAATTATGTAAAAATCTTCTTCTATACATATAAAAATGAATGTCTGTTTGCTTGTTTATCCCGTACGTGTTCCTATACCATTCACTCGACTGCGATGAAACTTTGGTGAGTTATTGTGTAGACCCCCAAGAAGGTTTCTTAATTATTTTGAACCTAATAAGTAGCTGGGGTCAAGATATCTCAAAAAATTGTATTTATGGTCCGTTATGACTCATATTCAGAATATGTGTTGCATGGAAAGAAATACTCTGCAAAAAATGGACACGTTAGATGGCGCTGGGATTGAGAGATTTAGAAAAATTCTATTTGCTGACCGATTTGACTCATATTTAGAATATAATCAGTTAATTGAAAAGAAACATTTTTGTAAAACCCACCTGCTAGGTGGCCCTAGTGCTGAGATATTTACAAAACAAACAAATATACAAACAGACTTTCTTCTTCTATGTATATATATATATATATATGAAAGGCAGTGTTTGTATGTATGTCCGATATAGACAAAAAACTACTGGACCGATTTACGCGCGGGTTTTGTAAAATGGTCCACGTTGTCCGGAGAAGGGTTAAAACTATTGAAATCCTTAACCTGACCAGTAAAAAGAAAATTAGGAGTATTTGGAACCGATAACTGTGTTTAGAGGGTAGTTTGAATTAAATACTATAGGTAGTGCTGTTTTGACATTTGGATTTATTTTATATTCTGACTTTTATAAAGTGAAAGATTAAATGTTGTGAAGTTCCGTAATATTCTTGAAGTTTCATTATGTTCAGTATTAATTTTGATGATTTTGCAGCTATATCTCTTTTCGTAAATAAGTTATTTTCCATTGACTAGTGTGTTTAGAGATTGATTTAAATTAAATCCTACAGGTAGTGCTGTTGTTTTTCCAATTGAATATATTTACATTCTAACTTTTATAAAGTGATAAGTTACATTTTGTGGAGTTTCGTAATGTATATATATATATAATCAAATCTAGCAATAGCGGAGCACTGACAGATCCACTAGCGTCAAAAACTGACAATCTCTTCTATTCTAAAAGTCTTTACCATTAATTTATTTTAAAATGGTTCCTCCGTCAAAGATAGTAACTATTTCTTAATCGACACGAGCTACAAGAAATCAAATAGTTTTAATAAAAGTTTTCATTACTTAATAGGGTAAAATAATGGCAATCTTATTCATATAATTGTGGTGACCATAAAAAGCAACTGATTTTAAATAATTAAGAAAAGCAAAGTGGAAAAACGGTTGTGTTTTTTGTAATCTAAAAATTTCAGAAAGGTAAACTAACATACAACTTATTTTAAGCTTATGCACACACGCATCTATAAATAATATTTATTTCGTGATAATAAAAAAATATAAAAAAACATGTGAAGCCGACCTCCGTGGCGCGAGTGGTAGCGTCTCGGCCTTTCATCCGGAGGTCCCGGGTTCGAATCCCGGTCAGCATGGAATTTTTCACACACGCTACAATTTATTCATCTCATCCTCTGAAGATATATCTTAACGGTGGTTCCGGAGGGTAAACTTAAAAAAAAAAAAAAAAAAAAACATGTGAAAATAAAAGAACTAAGAGAATCAATTTTAATATTAAAGTTAAATTATCTTTTTTTTTTTTTTAAGTTTACCCTCCGGAACCACCGTTAAGATATATCTTCAGAGGATGAGATGAGTGAATTGTAGCGTGTGTTAAAAATACCATGATTCGAACCCGGGACTTCCGGATGAAAGGCTGAGACGCTACCACTCAGCCACGAATGTTAAATTATCTGGATTACATTAAACATTTTAAACAATAATTTTGATTTTTTTAATGGAAAAATCTAAAAAAATCATTTTTTAATTCTTTTATCTAAATTACTCATTGATAATTGGAAAGTAGTTTTGATTTTTAGAAACTTTTTATCTGTTTATTGTAGTCAATAATACTAAATTTTTATCTATGATTTTTCTACGCTATAAAGAAGAATATCAAAGTATCAATGTGAGGAATATTATATAGCTCAAGTTCGTTTTTATTTTGAATAAATACCTTTAGGGTGTTTATTTAATTTCTTTGTTTAAAAATAGAAATTTTTAAGCGGTTATTTAAGTAAGAAAAAGTTATAATACATAGAATATTAAAACTACAAAATAAAGTTTTTACTAAACATCATTATCCTCTATGAAATGTATGTTTATATTTATAGTTTATATTTTTTATTTCAGTATAATATATATTTTTATCATTTTAAAGTCATGCAAGTAGGAATAAAAATTTTTAAATTAATAGAAGTGTTCTTAATTTCATAAATGTTATTTTTACTTTATGATATAAAAGGTAAATTTAATTTAACTTTGTATCACATGAAAACTGTCTGTTGATTTAATATACAAAAAATTAAATCATCAATTTTTAGTTAATGATTTTTTTCTTAAAAAAAAATGTTATGAATTACAATAAAATCTATTTAAATAGATTTATTTTTTATACGTGTCACTAAAATCTTCAAACTTTAACAAGTGTAATAATACATGAAAAGATAATCATCTTGATAATATCATCTAAAGAAGATTATTATTATTTCAAATAATGAAAATAATACCTGAGAAAATAAAATAATAATTCAAAAAATCTCTGCATTGCAGATAATATAAAAAATAATAGCATCATTAATTTTATAGTCCTGCCATATCGTTATTTCTTTGACATTCAATTTTCTGTAAAACTCAAATTATCTCCTAATATTTTTAAATATAAAATTTCATTTAAATGTAAAATTCCAGTTTCATGACCTGGCACATATCCTTTATTTCCTCGTACAACATTTTTATTTCCGTATTTTAAATTAAATTTAAATGTAATAAGAAAGAAAATAATTAAATTCATATAAAAAAGTAGAAAAAAATTAAGATTTTAAGATATTCCTTTTAATGAACGTTCTAATTATGTTTAATCCGAAAAGTTATCTTGAATTAACTTAAAAGCAAATTATTACCAATAATAATTTAAAAAATTTAGAGTTCTATATAAAATAAATGTACTATTTATAGGATTTTTAATATATTTTTAAAATTTAATTATATATTTATCCTATATTTAAAAGTATTATTTTAATAAAAATAAAAGCTTATAATAAACAAGATGATTGGCTTTTTCTGATAAGTCAGGAAATTCTGGTATAATTAAAAATAAAATAGTTATCAGGAAAGACTCATCAGCGTTGTGATTTACATTTATGGTAATCTAAGCAAACAATGTAATCGGAAAAACTAATAGAATAATTTTTTTTAACTTAAAAATACTAAATAAACTAAAAAGTATTACTAATAATTAATTCGATATGGAAATTAGGTACTGTTGCGTGCGTTAAAGAAGCGTGTTCAACTAAGGGTTAAATATTCTAAAATAAATAGCTTTACATTGTTAAATAATTAATATAAATAAAAAGTGACGTTCTAGGTGTGAGGTTTTTATAATAAAAAAGGGTGGTTTACATTCCAAATAAAATTATGATGAACTGTTTTAATAACAGTTCGATAGAGATTTAATCATCTGTTTATAATTTAACGTTTATGTACGCTGTTAATTTATCGTGAGATTTCATTAAAGATAAAACTATTATTAATAAATTATAATTATGCTTTAAAAAATTCCTACCTCACATTAAAAGCTTGTAATTTTATTTAATTTCAGTTATTATTAATTAAAAACTTATTTACAATCTACATGATGTTTATGAGCAGCACTTAAAACTTAATAACAATTTATTTGTATTCATCTTGATATATATTTGTGTGCATCCTGTAAGCAACAATAAAAAATTAATCAGTTACTCAGTAAAATTTATGGTACGATGTCGAATAACAAATAATTTAAATGCGCATTTGTTGTCGATGATAGAACATGTATGTTTGGTCTACCCGGTATCACAAGTTTATTTACTGTTGAACTATACGCAATAAATAATGCTCTGAATATCATTAACCCTATTTATCAAAATATCGTTATTTTTTGTGACTCGTACAGTGCTCATCAAGCCCTAAGAAACTTCTATTCCAAGCATCCTATCGTCATAGAAATCTATAACGCAATCGCCGAGTTGAACCATCGCAACACACAAGTGAGTTTCTGCTGGGTCCCTAGCAGTAGCTACGTGGAGATTCCGGGAAATAAACGTACAGATTACGCAGCTAAGGACGCGTGTAGTCAACTATCCTTTACTACCCGTGTTACTACATGCGACTTTATAAACTATATAAAACTCACTCTTCGCACAAAGTTGCAAGATGGCTGGACGGCTACAGTTAACAACAAACTGCGGTATTTTAAAGATTTTATGTTGCCATGGGATTCCTCCTGTATAAAAAGTCGTCGGAAGGAAGTAGTCCTTTGTCGATTGCGGACAGGATATACGATAGCTACCCAGAGTTACCTGATGTCAGGAGAGAATCCACCACTCTGCATAAGATGCGACTGCCGCTTAACTGTACTCCACATATTGTTTGATTGCGTACGTTATGCAGCCTTATGTCGCAAATTTAAATTGCCGTTAAGTTTTGTAAGACTTTTTGTTCCAGAAAACATTACAAAACTGATCGCACCTTCCTTTTTTAATCCTTTTTTTTTAACCTCTGGAACCATCTTTAGATATTACTTCAGAGGATGAGATATGGATGATTTGTAGTGTGTGAAAATGCCATACCTGACCGGGATTCGAACCCGGGTCCCGGGTAGCTTCTCAGACCCGGGAAAGTCTGAGACGCTACCACTCGTGCCACAGAGGCCGGCACTATATTAAGTTAATAATATTACAATATAGAAATCTATTGATTGTAAATCTTTTATTCAATTAAGAAGAAAAGAAAAAAAAGAATTTATTAAAATATTATTCGGCCTCAACTAATAAAATTATTTTTACGTTTTACCATTATTTACTGTTTTTATGATCAGCTATGTAAGATATAAATAAATCCAAAAATGAACATCACTAATATTAAATGTGCCAATAAACGTTTTACACTGTTTAAAGTCAGAATAGAAAACTTATATATGTTTTAGCCTCCAGAACTACCTTAGAAGTAAGGTATTACTTCAGAGGATGAATGAAGATGATATGTATGAATGTGAATGATGTGTACACTTCACATTCTCGAATGTGAAGTGCATTCTCGAATTCACACTCGAACACTCCTAAGAAGTGTGGTTAATTGAAACTCAACCACCAAAGAACACCGGTGTCCACGATCTAGAATTCAAATCCGTATAAAAATAACTATCATTATTAGGATTTGAACCTTAAAACTGTCGACTAAGTTTCAAGTCCTAGTAAAGGTATTTATACTTTATTATTTATTTAATTTTTATATGGATTTTAATACTAGATCGTGGATACCGGTGTCCTTTAGTGGTTGGTTTTCAATTAACCACACTTAGTGGTTGATTTGAGACTGTACAAGACTACACTTCATTCACATTCATACATAATATCCTCATTCATCCTCTGAATGAGGATGATATATATGACAACAGGGAACTGCTGTAAGTATTTTTTCGGAAATTGTCTAGTATTTTTATAATTGCAACACATGTTTTTATAATATTTACGTAAATTTTATATTTATAAAAAAAGAATAACCGTATAAATTGATTATTAAAAACAAAATTGTTAAAATTTAATTTAATTTTTCGATTCATTCTTCACATATTAATTTACACTAAATTATTAATGTTAACAAATTATGTTTTATTAAAAACTCATGGTAACACTCTGCTTCAAGATAATGCTTAAATGTTTTTTACCAGAATTCAGTGTAATCGATTATCCTTCAATACTAAATGTAAAACTATGATCACATATTTCTGCGGTATACAATTGTACATATGTATATCAAAATGATTTAAAATCCCTTTCAAACTTAACCTCCCAACACAATAATCCTCTTATATAACTGCAGTAGTTATATCCAAACCGATGAGTTGCTACTGGTATTTTATACGTTCATTTTCCAAACAAAGAAACAGAAATAATACTATTTTGTGTATTCATATATTAGGGTGATAAAAAAGTAATTTGGAACATATTGTACTAATACTGAGATTACTAATAGCAGATATTATTTTAACGTAATCAAAACATGTAGGATTTGTTGAATCAATCGGACAGGTGTAGAATTAAGTGATTCTCTTGCTTTGTTTTATTACATATTTTTTAAGAGAATGATATCCAACAACAAATGTTACAAAAGATAAATTATAAAAAAATTGGTTTATTATTATTATTATTATTTTCTGTTTAACTTCCAGAACCACCGTTAGGTTATATCTTCAGAGGATGAGATGAATGAATTGTAGCGTGTGTGAAAAATGCCATGCCTGATCGGGATTCGGCTAGATTATTATAGCAACTACAAATTATAAATATAAATTTTTTCTAAAAGCAAAATTTGAAAGTTTTAATATATTTAAAGGTAACGCTGGAAAATAAATAGTAATTTTTTTTTTGTCTCAGAAAGAAAAATATGTTTCGGGTAGTATATTTTCTCCTGAATTCAAATATGATATAGATTTTTTCCCATCAGGCAAGGTACCCAAGAGACAGGCATTTATAATTTGAAACATTTTAATACTTTCTGCATTCTGAACTACACAATATTCAAACATGTGGACCGCCTAAGAAATAAGAAAAGACGATTTTCTTCTATATTTCGCCTGTGGAGCATCTTCTTGGTGGTCCAACAATAATCGGCCAGAATATTAAAATTCCATTTGCCCTCATATTCTTTTCCATAGCTGAAATCTCCTGATGAAAATGTTCCCCGTGCTCAACGCTCACTGCGCCAAGATTTTCCGGTAAGAAATTTAGGTGTGAGTGCAGGAAGTGTACTTTTAAGGACATATTACAACTCAAATTTTTGTAAGATTTTACAAGATCGTTGACAATATCACGGTAATTTTCCGTCTTTCGATTTCCCAAAAAACTCTAACATTTTTGAATGCTTGCCAAGCTGCTTTTTCTAGTGGATTCAATAGTTCCTCAAAATTTTCATCATGCATTAGTGATCGTATTTGTGCACCCACAAATATTCATTCTTTAATTTTTGCATCACTAATTTTATAAAACTTCTGTTATAAGTACATGAAACTAGGAGCGTTGACAAAATTCTTCATTAATCCTAGTTTGATATTTTATGGAGGTAGATACACATTTTTATGATTACACAATGGGTCTTGTTTTATAATTTTACTTTGTTACTTTAAATTAACTGAGTAGTTAATTTTACTAGCAAGTACTGAGTACGTATCGACCTCAGTGGAGCGAGTGGTAGCGTCTCGGCCTTTCATCCGGAGGTCCCAGGTTCGAATCCCGGTCAGGCATGACACTTTCACAAGTTATAAAAGATTCATCTCCATCCTCTGAGAAACATCTAACGGTGGTTGCGGAGATGAAAAATATAAAAAAAAAGTACTAAGTACTAAATTTACTGAGTAACTGATTTTTTGATTGTTGCTTATAGATGGACACAAATATATATCAAGATGAATACAAATATATTCTTATTAAGTTTTAAGTGCTGCTCATAAATATAATGTAGATTGTAAATAAGATTTTAATTAATAATAGTTGAACTTATATAAAATTACAAGCTTTAAACGTGAGATAGGATTTTTTTAAGGATAATTATAGTTTATTAATAATAGTTTTATCGTTAATGAAATTTCACGCTAAATTAACACCGTACATACCGTTAAATTATAAACAGGTGATTAAATCTCCATCGAACTGTTGTTAAAACAGTTCGTCATAATTTTATTTGTAATGTAAACCACCCTTTTTCATTATAAAAACCTCACACCTAGAACGTCACTTTTTATTTATATTAATTATTTAACAAAGTATTGTTGATAAAATATTTGGCAATTTTAGTTTCGTATAAAACGACAGTTTTCGTTACTATCACTGTACGTGTGATAGAGCTCTCCACTAGTTGAAATGTTATGTAAAAATATATTTGAACAATTATTTAGTGAGATTAAAATATAAATTTGTTATTAGACGCTGCTGGAACTACAGTTTTCTATTTACAGGTCGTCAGTTATATCGGATCATAAGTGTTTTTCATTAATTTTTTTAATGAAAGATTATCTAATTAAACTTAATAAAAGGGGTAAGAGATTCTACTGAAAACAGTATTTAAAAATTTCAAATTTAAAAAAAGGTTATTTTTAAATTAATGAATTAATTTTCCTAAAGAAAAAAATACTGAGAATATACTCGTATTGGGACAGGCATGTCATTAAATAAAGCATAAACTTTTTTTTTTTTTTTTCTTTTTTTTACCTCCGGAACCACAATTAAGTATAACATCGGAGGATGGAGATGAATGATGTGTAGCGTGTGTGAAAATGCCATGCCTGACCGGGATTCGAACCCGGGACCTCCGATATGAAAAGCCGAGACGCTACCACTCCGTCACGGAGGCCGGAAAATAAAGCATAAACTGGATTCAGTGAGAGTAGTGTATTTACTTGGAACTATGTTTTACTGAGCTGACAAGACAATGAAAAAAGACTGCATAAAATTTATTATTCCTGTTCATAATTCACTGTACTTCATTTATAACTTTCATTTAGGAATTGTAACTGGATATTTATTTGACTTCTGTTAAATGTGTAATATTTCTTTAGTAAATTCGAGCTTATCAAGTCAATATTATTAAATAACTAACAGTATTGTAATAAAATATGTTCCTTCCTTTTCTTTCGGTACTTGAAGATACCCATTTTCTCCTCTCATTTTTTGCTCAATAAATTACAATCTGCTATTTTACGAATTTTGCTGATAAATTGATTGCTCTCTCGGAGTTTTCTCGTAATCTTTGTAATTGATTCATGAAGAATATTATTTGGTTATGATTTTTAATTATAGTTTTTTTAATTTGATGCAATAATATCATGTTAGTTATTTATTTGGTGATTTGTAAACTTTAACGCAGATTTGAATAGTTTACAGAAATCACGCAATGATATACGTAAAGACAAGAATATCTTGACAATATCAGACTATTTAAACAGAAGAAAACTGAGGTATATACTTTAAGAAGTTAGAAGTGTTTTACCCGGCTGAATAGTTGCTATAACTCTTATATTTTGGATAAAATTCTAAATGCATAAGTAAAAGAAAATACACGACTTTTATCATATAAGACAAAGTTTTCCCTTGATTGCGGGCAAAAAAATTGTTAATCATTATTTAAGTTTATGACCGAGAAATAGAATTATTAAAATTTTACGATACAGCTTGGCTATTTAAAAAGTGGTAGAATAAATCGTATAGCCAGAGAGACAACATTTATTTGGGCGGGAAGGTACATCAGTGATTGATAATGATTTAACAAATAAAGGTAGATGAATATAAATGTGAAATAAAATGATGAAATTATTATTATATTTTTCTACTTCAGATGCCGATGGAGTTTTGAAATAGAGAAATTAGAAACAAAATTATTTGTCGAATGGTAATAAAATAATGATCGTTGACATTTAAACATTAAAAGTTTTTTTCTAAACTCAGTTGGTTTGTTTAATTTTCTACCACTCATACATTTGTAGTAATATGTTAGTTATAAATATTTGCTTACCGTTAAACTTAGATTAGCTGAAATATTAGACAAACATCTTACCTATAAGCATTGATTTTGAAATTATTTTTTGCCTGAAAACTGGGAGTTGAAAACACAATTTGAAATTTATAAAAGAGATAAATAGTACACAGCATTATTAAGAGTTTATTTGAAATCTGATCAAAAAGAAAAACACTCCTATAATTAGATGAACATTATTTTTTTTTTTGGAAGGAGGGAAAACTTGTTATAGATACCCATGCGGTCTCATACCCTATGGTAATATGGGATTCTCCTTGTGGCACTGTCCACTAAATTCCCCCCTCTATAACATCGGATGCCGGGCTCACCTTACGGTATAGCACCCCAAATACGTTTGTCTTGTCTCCATCCGACCCTCCATTGATGAACTCTCGCCTCTAACTTCTAACAATCCTGTGGTTTTTTTTAAGTTCCACCTCTTGCGGCTAGAAACTACTCCAAGGGAAACTCAAGATAGTTACTAATCCCTGAACATCTTCCACCAATTTGGTTCGTGTGATCTTAACCAGCATCTTGGACACCGCATACCACGATCGTTTCGTCTGAAGCATAATCCCAATGAATTTTTTGGGATAAGCATGCCAAATCTTCTCCTGCATGCTTTCCTATACTGCAGGAATCGATCGCACATAAATATTTTGCATTCTGAGGTGTTCTCGTCCCGGCAGCAATCGCAATCCTTGGAGGATCTCAGTATTCGCTTGCACAAGTATGATTTGAAACATCCGTGACCAAGAAACTGGGTCAAATTCTCCCTAAGTTCCAATGTTTTCTGCGTAGCCATCCCTGGAGCCCCGGAATCAGTCTATAGGTCCATCTGTTTTTCATTGACTGTACTATCTCTCCTGCCACTTGCAGACAAGCGATGCCTCCGCAACCGTTACATTTCCTCTCGCTTAAAAACGAGAAAATCCAGACGCTCAAGTCCGGCCACTTCACCGGCGGCATCGCTTGAGATGGTCCTGTACCCACGGCATATCGAAGGGACAGTCCTGTGCACCCTGCTAAGAATTGCACGAGCTCTCCCTCTCTGCAGCTCGACTGATCAGACTTGGTCATCATACAGTGCTTTCATGAGGGCAATCTGACACATGATATTCCGCTCCGATATGCGAAGATCCACGATGTTGGCCATAATCCGACCGATCACGGCTGCGATTTTTTTTGGCTTTGACCGCTGCTTCTTCAACATGCCTCTGGACCATGGCGTTCTTGTCCACCCACACCACGAGGTATTTCGTTTTTTACATATTCAGTTTATTTAATTTGTTATTATTTCATGGGTTAGTTGGCTGTTATTTTGGGTTGGCGTCTGTTATTTTTATTGAAGTATTTAATTTTATTAAATTGTTTAATTAAAATTTTTTATTTGATGTAGTTATTTTTATTGTTTGTAAAGATTTAAATACTATGTTTATTTATCTTATTAAATAAATCTGGAAAAGGTTCTCTATTCCTTCCCAATGATCCGGTTAGAAGAGATTTTTTTTTTTTAATCTCCGGAACCACAATTAAGTATTACATCAGAGGATGGAAGTGAATGATATGTAGCGTGTATGAAAATGCCATGCCTGACCGGGATTAGAAGAGATAGAGAACGTGGAAAAAACGGGGAAAATAGCAGTAATTGCGCAGCACTTAATATATAAATAAAGAAAATTTAACAGAATTACCCCGTCATATATGTCGAATGGATTTGAACTAGACTTAACCAAATCAACTCCCAACCCTGTGTATAACTATAACTACCACGTGGTGGAAAGGTCAGACTGCTTGAAAAAAAAGAAACCACTGAAAATTTTTAAATGTGCGGGAAAAAAATAAAGATATAGTTAAGCAAAAATTAAAAAAAAAAATACAGGAAGGAATAAATAATAAAAAAATAAGTGTAATTAAAAGGACGGCTATGACCTCACGTGGTCACGGAACCATACTTGATAAATACTAAAAGTCCAGGAACAAAGTTATAAGACGCGCTGAACGTACAGAAGAAATCACACGTAAGAAGGAAAATTGCAACGAACACCAGAAAAAACTAACAAAACCTGTGATTCCGGGAGTTTCAAAAAATACTTCTGCCTACATCGGTATCAATATAACACTCAGATAAATATTATCTAATCTTAAGAATCTGTAAGATTCTTACGAACCTAAAACGAATTAGTTACATTGTTTCAAATCTTCAGTGATTACCAGATTAGCAACGAATAAATGAAAATTAAAATGCTGAAGTTGTTGAAAAAGCTAAATTTATTTTGATGTGTTCTTTTTATCGAAATAGTTGAAGATTAGTTTAATCAGTCTATTATCCTCTATTCTATAGATATGAAAAATCAAATCCTAGTATATAGATTTGAATACTATATCGTGTATACTGGTGTTCTTTGGTGGTTGGGTTTCAATTAACCACACTACTTACGAGTAGTGGTTGACCTGAGATTGTTATAGACTAAAGTTCATTCACATCCATACATATCATCCGCACTCATCCTCTGAAGTAATACATAATAGTAGTTTCGGAGGCTAAACAGATAAAGAAAGAAAAAGATATGACCAAAAATTCTTAGCTTTCTTTTCTTTATTGTTAGTTTTGTTTTTCCTAGATTTTTATAAAAATCCAAGGTACTTATAAGCATTGTTGATTTCTGTTACCGTTGGGGGTGTATATTTTCCTGAGCACTTTCTTTACTAATTTTAATATTTCTTTACAAGAGATAATTTGTAAACAGTTTTGTATAAGGCTTGGGGTATAATTTTTATTTTTAATGTATGATTTTTACATTTTTAGATAACGATTTTTTATTATAAATGTTAGGGGTCTTGGAAAGGGTTTTCCATTTTTTTTGTTTTGTTTATTTATTGTTTCTTTATCTATTTTATTTGTCTAGTTCTTACATTTTGTTTCTGGCTTCTTCTTTTTATTTGGCTAATATTACCAAATTTCTGCAAACTATTAATCTCTGCAACACTATTTTTAACTCCTGTTTTAATATTTTGATCTATTTCCAATTTCTTGTTTTATTTTCTACTCTCTTTTCCTAAGGCGCAATTAAATAAATAAGGGGATATTCTAACTCCTTGCCTGACCCCCATCTTGGTTTTAAAGGGCTTAGACAATACTCTCATAAGTTTAATCTTACAATACGTTTCATTTAATGTTTACTTTATGATATCTGTAATTTTGAGATCAATTTTAAATTCTGTTAGTATCTTAAATAGCGATTCTCCATGAATTGAATCGTATGCTTTTTTGAAGCCTACAAAAATTGTGATCATTTTAGGATAGATACTTTTAAAATAATTTAATAATATTTGTAAAGAGTTGTAATTGATTCAATGTTTAATATAACACCAACAAATATGTAAAATTGTAGATAGACGTTTTACGTATGCACGGAGGACCAACATTTATATATTATGTATAGTAGCTGATGTGATGTAGTCGTTTAAATGAATAAGTATTATTTATTGTCACAAATTGTGGTACAGGCGTTAATGAGTTGAAGGTATAACAGTATAACATAGTGTAATCTAGAGTATTGTAATTAAACTTATGAATAATGAACTTATATGATGACATAAACGACTTATGAATGTTTTACTTATGATTGATATGTTTCAACCGACTTGTTTGAAAAACTACGAGTACTGGACGAGCGTCTGGAATTGTACAGGCTCTTGCCCATTATCTCTACTGTAACTGAATATAATTCGAATCGAATATCAAGAACGAACCGAACATGTCGGTAACTACCTTCAACGTTCTCAACGCACAGAACGTAACATAAAAACGTAATATATCGTATAATATTTGGTACATACAAGAACGTAACAATAGTTTTAAGTTAAAAATTTGTTTTTTACATGTATGTATAATTTTAAAATAATTTAATAACATTTTTAAGTTTTTTTTTTTTTTTTTTTGTAATGGGAGCAAGATAAGCTCACCGCTCTCCGTCACCCTGTGGCCGGACCGGCAATTAAGCATAACTCAGCCATGGGGCGGAAGTTCCGATAGATGAATCGGATAATCTACTAACACCTTCACCCTCTTGATTCTGGTGACTCGAAGTTCTTCTATCGCTTACTCCAGACCAGAGGAATCGAGCAGTCCCCGTGGTTGATCATCCCAGCCCATCCCTGCAACCAAGGACGGACTACAACTCCACAGAAGACTGTCCCCTCACCCCAGATCCAGTTCATTGTCAGCGAAACAAATGTTTCTCTTCCTCCTCTTTTTTGTGAATTACGTTGGTGATCCAACTACGAGTTTTTTTCCCAGCCCTCCTGTCTTGCCAACATCGTTGTCATTATGCCCTGGGAGGTTTCATCCGTCACATCCAGCTCACGCTTCATTTCCTCCCAGCGATGACATTTCAGGAACACATGTTCTACCGATTCGACGACCCCACAATATATTGTCCCAGACAAGTCTGTTGAACGTATAGAGATACTTATTGAAAGCCCCATGATTGGTGAGGAATTGGGAAAGGTAGTGGTCCAACTTTCCGTGCCCCTTCTTCAGCCAGGGGCCGAACCGAAGAAGCTGTTTTCTCATCCATCCAGCCACTTCCGCGGTGTCCCAGATCTCCTGCTATTCGGTTAGTAAAAGTGACCCTGTATCATTGATAGATATCCCGTGATAATACGATATCGTTGTCGAGCAATTAATGGTATTGGTGGGACGCCCGCCAATACACCCACAGCCAGCGCCAACATTGTTCTATAGCCCCTAATGAATTTACTACAACCTCTCCGTTGTATAGATTGTAACTTACGAACATTCCGTTTCGTACCCAAAGCCTTCATCCATGCTGGTATCGCATATAATAGCATTGCGGTAGTACCCGCTAACAGTAAACTCCGTTTGAGGCCCTTGGGCTCACGTGGGCATACATCACCCTGCTTACGGAAATTACAACACCTGCTGCCTTCTAAGAGACAAAATCAATATGCTGGTTGAATAAACCTGTTCTTTCTAGCCATATCCCCAGATATTTCGCCTTAGATTGAGCAACCACCTCTGTAACATTCACCAAAATCCGTATAATTAAGTTAAAAATTTGTTCTTCACATCTTCTAGTTGGCTAATTTGATAATATTTTGAATTCCTCAAGCTCTCTGTTTACTGTTTCCAGTATTCTATCTTGTAGATCTATGGATAATATCTTATACAGTACGGATAGGTGAGATATGCTTCTATAATTTTATTATTGCAATTTTATAATGTTACAAAATATGTAGGAAAACGATAAACAGCAAACCAAACATTATTATTTGATTGTTAGTTGAACTGTATAGTTTCGTTCTTTAATATAGCATATTAGTATTTGTAAATATTTATTTATCTCTATTTCATTTTATTTATATATATGCATTGTTTTTTATACATTAGTTATATTAGTGTAACAATTTAACATTTCTCTTTTAAATATACTGTGTACTAGGAATATACTTATTCGCTTTCGTTAATTTGAATTTAAAGTTTTCTAAGTAAAACAGAGACCATCTGATAACCTTAACGTAAAAAAATTTAAAGATAATTCGAGGTAAATTATCCACTAATAAGTAATTCGGTCTTTGGCTAGAAAAAATATGTCTGTCTATATTCAAAATGATTACAAATAGTTATTCTATATCAGTGTACTCAGTCTTAATGGACTAACAGAATTCATATTTCTAAGAAATTAAATTATTAATCTATGATTATTTGTTGTTTTTTGAATTGAATTAATATTTAAATAAAAATAGTACTTAATTTTAGATAGAAGACTATCTATTCAGAAATTTTACCATTAAGGATTGTAATCTGATAGTTTTTGAACGGTCATACATTTAATTTTTAGTTAGCTAACCAAACAATTACAATTGGTTAACCATAACAATATCGTACTTTAACATGTATATGTTGAGTTTGTCAGAACATAAAAACATGAAATGAATATTTGCAATTTTTTTTTTATCTTCATCATTTGACTGGATTGATGCAGCTCTCCAAGATTCCCTATTTAGAGCCAGTCGTTTCATTTCGGTATACCTCCTACATCCTACATCCCTAACAATTTGTTTTACATATTCCAGCCGTTGTCTGCCTGCACAATTTTTCCCATCCACCTGTTCCTCCAATATCAAAGCGACTATTCCAGGATACCATAATATGTGGCCTATAAGTCTGTCTCTTCTTTTAACTATATTTTTCCAAATGCTTCTCTTTTCATCGATTAATTGCAAGTTAACAAGCTGTAATTTCTGCTTGTCTCGGTTTTACTTGTGAAAAAATTAACTGATAAACTTCAATAAAATAGTATTTTTTATTTAGGAACGTAACTTGGAAATTTAATTTAGACGAGTATACTTTTGCTTCTGAGTTACAAAACGTAGAAAGCATGTACAAAATATATATTATTTTTTTTTTTTAGATAAAGGAAATAATGGAATATATTTTTCATACCATATACCGCTTGTGTAATTCTATTTACTGAAAACTACTATTATTCATTAATGTATTTGCTGAAAAATAACATATATTTTGTACATGCTTTCTACGTTTTGTAACTCAGAAGCAAAAGTATACTCGTCTAAATTAAATTTCCAAGTTACTTTCCTAAATAAAAAATACTATTTTATTGAAGTTTATCAGTTCATTTTTTCACAAGCAAATACATTAATGATTAATAGTAGTTTTCTATAAATAGCGGTATATAATAGCGGTATATGGTATGAAATCCACGAAGCTGTTCTAACTAAGGCAGAAAGTAATGTTCTTTTATATAAATTAAAAATTAAATTGTTCGGTTGGCCAACTATTTGCCTTATCTAAAAAAAAATAAAGACTTATTCTAAAAAAAATTAAAAAAAATAAAAATTGTGGTTTTAATTTCTTAATTTATTGAATGCGAATAGAATTGTCATACATTTACTTTACCAACTTTTAAAGAGTATGTATTATTCATAAACTACGAAAAGGAAGTAATTCACAGATAATAAATTCAAAGAAAAAAAATTTTCAAAATGGCTTTTAGACAAGTTATTTTTCAATATTGGATTGAATTTCTGCTTAATAAAACTAGAATAAGAAACGTTATTTAGAAATGCAATGCAAATTATATAAGTGGTGTGGTACTATTTCTTTTGGATGCAAGAACAATTAAGTAAATTAAATTTTCTATGAGGTAATGATGGGAACTGGTATTTTATGCTTAATAAAGCAATTAAATTAGCAAATATTTTATTCTTACTAAATCTCAAATTTAGAATAAAAGTTTGCATCTTAATTTTAATGGTATAAAATATTTTTATTATTATAAATTTATATTTGTATCTAGAAAGAGTTAATAATTATTTTGATGATGAATGAACATGTATAACATCCAATAGCGTTTATATAAATTTTTAAATAACGCCGTTCCTTAAAATGTTTAATTTAAACAAATAATTTTAGAGAAAAATGATTGTCATTCGCTTTTTCACAGTTCGAATTCTCTCTCTTTTTTCTGTTTAGCTTCCGGAACTACCATAAGGCAGAGGATGTTTAAGGTTGATATGTATAAATATGAATGAAGTGTAGTCTTGCACAGTCTCAGGAGGTCGACCACTCCTGAGAAGTGTGGTTAATTGAAATCCAACCAACAAAATCATCGGTATCCGCGATCTAGCATTCAAATTCGTGAAAAAGAAACTACCTTTTCTGAGATTTTAACCTTAGAACACAGTTGGAATTCTATAATAAGTTTAGTGTAAGTAATATTAAGGCTATGTTAATATTAATGTCAGAAAAGAAGGTAATGAACCTCTAGTATAAAAAAGTAACAATAAAAAATTATACTCAAAATTACGCTCAAATATATTTGTAAGATTTAGCAGTTTTCAGATATATAATTATAAAGTTACATGAATTTTAAACAATTTAAATAGTTTGATTCAATCCGATTATCCATACAAATTTTTTTTTTCCATTTTAGAATAAATATTCCAGCAAAAAGTAACCTCTTGTGTTAATGTTAAAATTAATTGCTAATTATTTTATATTCGATCACTTTTACATTTATCCATTTTATTTATAATAGGCATTTGATCAGACAGAGGATTTAATAAAGATATAGTGTAAAACAGGGGCCCCCATGGTTTGAAAAAAAAAACCAGTGATATATACGAATATTTAGTTTTACGAACATTAGGAGAGAAAAAAAACGTTTCGGTTCAAAGTACGAACTGCGACTTAACAACTACGTGAATCAATTAACCTCCTAGACGACGAGAATGACGAAGAAAATTAAAACAGCTACACGTTCTGGACCTATAGTGTCTTAAGTGTAAATTTAGCTGTGAGTGGTGGCATTATCTTTTACATCTTAATTTAAAATTTACTACATTTTCTTTTCTTTTTTTCTCATTATCTCGTAATTTAATTTGCTATTTATGACTTTTTTTTCCTTTTGTTCTGCTGTTACAAGTTAAACCACGACTAGCTTTGATGAACCGGATTCGATCAGTCCAATTTTGAACCACTTTTTCAAGTAATTGGAGACGTATTTCCTTAACAAAAAACGAATTATGTTTGCTTCCGAAGGTCAATTTGCTTTGCTGGTCAAGTTGCTTTGCAAAGCGTCAAGTTGCTGGTTTATTAGCGTAAACCAGAGATTTCACATATCCCCAAAGAAAATACTCAACTGGCGTTAGATCACATGATTTTAGAGGTCAGCTTTACAGGACTATTTCATGAAATAATTTTGTCGCTAAATTGTTCTTTCAATAAATCAGTTGTTTCTGTAGCAGTATGTGGTGTGGAACCATCCTATTGAAAAACTGTTGCAGATGGATGTCATGCAAATTTGGAAAAAAATAATCAATGATCCTTGATCTGTAATGATCAATATCAACAGTAACATGCCCTCCGGCTTCACTTTTAAAGAAATATAATGATGCGTCCAGCATGTAAACCACACCACACAGTGCATTTTTCAGGATGCAATGGAGACTCGTAAATTTCCTGAGGATTAGTCTTACTCCATATACGGTAACTGTGCTTGTTGACATAACAATTTAACCAGAAATGAGCTTTGTCACTAAGCAAAATTTTTCGATAAAAAAGTAGATTAATTTTCAATCTATTTAGGCACCATTCAGCAAAAAACGACGCTTATTATGATCTTGCGGCTTCAGTTCTTGCACCAGTTGCATCTTGTATGGGTGTAAACAAAGATCTTTAAGTAAAAGTTTCTATGTAGTAGATGGAGGAAGTCCAGGTTGTTGAGAACGGAGACGAAGAGACATCAACACTATCACTGACAGCACCGATATTTTCGTCTGTACGTACAGATCTTTGTCTTATTGGTTTTTCATCAAGAAGAAAAAATTTTGTTCAAAATTAAGTAATTAAGTAAAATAAAGAGCAAGAGTAACTTTTGAACAAAATTTACTCTTACATTATCAATAGTTCGACGAATAAGTTGTCTGATGGATGATTATTTGCAACCAATAAAAATTACGAAATCCTCTATATATTTGGCGAACAGAACATGATTTTGGAAATAATTTCCATAATTTGTAAACGTTGTTGAGGCTTCTGTTTTTCTAGGATTATTTGCCAATGCTCACTGATCTGAAATGACAAAATAAAACAAATGACACCTATCTCTATCAAATTTCTACCACTCTAAAAAAAAAAAAAACAAAAAAAAACACCCATTATATATTTAATATTTTCTATCTGTATTATTAGTAAAGAATTTTTTTCTGAAGACAATGTTTACTGTATTTAAATTTGATCCTCATATTAACGTTGCTGTTTATCATGGTCGTTGCCTTATAATGATGCATTCTCATTGAATTTAATGACCCCTCAGTATTCAAACAATGTTTTATTGCCCTGAGGTAGATAATCCCCACGTCCGGAACATACCATCTACGTTACACGTCCAGGGCGGAAACAGCTGTAAATATGTACTTTATGCTGGCTAACGGGGCTCCGAGTTTCACTTTCTCGGAAATCAGATCTGGTCAGCCAAACTTCATCTATAGGCCGCATTTAAGGAATGGATTTCTCGGCCACCTGCAGGTACGAAATACTTTACTGATCATGGATACGGATTACACCGTCTTTAGAGCTGGCG
>JAAAKQ030122899.1:0-13731 GCA_010016005.3 Zanna intricata | reverse complement strand
GCTACGTGTAGGTCGACCTAAGCCTACGGCGAGGGTGTTTGCTGCTGAGGTATCTTACTCTGATGCTAAATGTCGACTGCAATATTTGCATCGAGGGCATCCTGACCGAGGCCTGGCTGGTGACTGAGATATGTAATCAGTACAAAGGTCAGTAAGACGACTTCCAGTAAAGCCCCTCAGGGCCAGGAATGGGAGGGGTGTTGTGGCGACTGGAATCGTCACTTGGTGGGTATCTTCCCCTATGGGGGTTGGGATGTGTAGGAAATATGGTAACCATTGATTTAGATTTTAGATCTTATGGACAATACCAGTAATAAGAAATCCACTGATGGTTTCTAGTACTTCCTAAATACAGAGGGAATTAACCAGCCTTTACTCTATTACTCATTAAATACACCTATCTCATTTTTCTTATCTATAAATAAAGTTTTCATATTAATAGCTAAAAAGATGAAATTTCTTGTTTTTTTACTAGCTTAATTGCTGCACTTTTGAAATATTTTTTCATCCGTTAAGTTAGTTGCCCTGATGCCTTCAAAGCACTCATGTAATTTGTGTACTACTAATACCAGCGTTTCTTTCACTGTTGAAAATAATTTTGAAATTTTTGTTTTGGAACCACACAGTTTCACAGAAATTCCTTACAAAGGGATCAGACATAAAATAAGTTTTTTCAATATCATTTTTAAATAATAAATATATCCTCCTGATGATAGATCATATATTTAAGTCAACAATCAGTTTATAAAAATGGTGAATTGCTTTCTGGCCACTTTTTATTTATCCATTTTATTGTTTGGAACAACAATTTTTTCATATTTTTTGTCAAGAAATAACAGATTAATAACAATGAATTATTAATTTATTTTATGTTGGCAGAACTGTCAGCAGTTCATGAATATTAGTTTCTCCTCTTTCCTAGTGTGCTGTTTATGTATTGTTGCAAGATGGCTGACAAAGGAAGACTGTCTGTTGAACGTGCATAAAGACTGTGTTGGTTGGTTTTTTAATGAAATGAAAAGTGTGTGGTTGGTTTTTTAATGAAACTACACTTTTCGTTTCATTAAAGATGATTTTCGTTTCAACCAAAGATGGTTTCGGAGACATATTCAAACACGGCGGTCACCCTCATATAAAACAATATGTAGATTTTACAAATAAATTAATAGTTGGTTCTGAGTTTTTGAGAGTAAGCGCGACCGGCCTGCTGATGTTCATTCTCCAAAGAATGACGAAACTGTCAGAGCAGTGTCGCTGAGGAGCCCAAGCAAATCAACAAGAAAAGCAGCAGCACAACTTGGGGTTTCTAGGAGATCTGTACAACAAATTTTAAAGATTTGTATCCATAGAAAATAACAATGTTGCCTAAATTAACAGTTAACAATAAACAACAATGAATGGGTTTCACTGAATGGACTGTGAACAAAGACATATTGTTGAACAATGTTTGGTTTTCAGACGATGCACATTTTCACCTAGATGGGGTTGTTAATAAATAAAATTTGTGTTTTTGGGCTTCTGAAAATCCAAATTTGCTACATGTAAAGGTGCATCACACTCCAAGAATTATGATATGGGCCACTATCTCAAGTATGGGGAAATAGAGTAATTCTTTTTTGGAGAGACAGTGAATAGTGAAGATTATTTAAACATGCTGCATAATAACTTTGTTCCTCAGCTTTTGCAAAAGAATTTCAATTAGAAAATGAATGGTTCATGCCGGGTGGAGCCAGGTCACACACAGCTACTGTTGTTTTAGACTTTCTGCATGAAACTTTTAACACAAATGTCATTTCAAACTGATTTCCTAATAGTTTTGCGTGTGGACAGAACTAGTCCCTGAACAGTCCTAAATTTGAATCTGTGAGATTATTTTCTTTGGAGATATCTAAAGGAAAAGAATTTTTTCCAAGAAATTCTTGTTCAGTGAAAGAATTGTGATTGCTGATCATTAAAGCGTACAACAAGATAACCGATGAAATGTGTTGTCAAGTTATTAACAACATAGGAGTTTGTGTTGAAGTAGTTGCTAGATGTGAGGGTATATTGAACATGTGATAAGCAGAAAACATAATCTCCAGGTACATATATAGTAAAGACCTTGTTACTTTAATTTTCTGTATTGCGATTCAAATAAATTTTTTAATCAAATCAAATGTTGGTCATTTTCGTTTTTTTTTTTTTAATTTCCACCTGGTCTTATGGGTTCTTTAGGTTTCAGGTCAAGATCCAGTAAAAACTGTATATGCCCGCATTGGACCAAAACAATACCTCTCCTTCTATAGCTATAGATAGCTCTGCATAGCATAAGACAGGTAAATAAAAAAATTACTATTTTCTTCTACTTAGTAATAAATTTCAGCAAGCAGAAATCACTAATACATATTTGAAAAAGTTACTCTTTTGTTAAAGAAATAAGTTTTTTTTTTTTTTTTTATAAACAACACTTTTATAATTATATCTGTGAAACTAATATGCTTAATCTACTTTGCTTATTTGTAAATTTATGTGGTTCTCCACTTCTTTGATGAGCATTGCTCACTGTATCTGCAAGAATCTACTCTTTCAAATTCAACCAACAATAGAAAAATTAAAAATAATTTAAAAATATTTAGATTAATTTTTTTCATTCTATCACATGTAATTTAGTCAACATAAAGTAAAAAAGTGAAGTCATATACTTCACTTTTTTACTTTATGTTTTCTAGTGTGTACACAAAGTTTATGAAAATTTTAAATCAAACTCATACCTAAAAAAAAAAAAAGTACTAATAATTATCAACAGCAAGAATAAACAATTCAGAATTAGTTAGAGTAAAAACAAAATTAATAGGCTTAAATAACATTAAAGTTGGTAGAATTTTTTTTTAAAAAAAAGGTAATACCTTCAGAAAAAAGTTTTTCACAGTTTTAAGTGTCTAATTTTAATTCTATGACAGAATAATTATCATCATTTCATAATTTAGTATATTATGTAAAAATCTTTTGATAATCACAATAACAAATTAAAGAAACAAATTAATGAACACAATACTTTATAAAATACCAGAACATAAATAAAAAATAAGAAGCAATCTATCTCAATGAACAATATAGATTTTAACGTTACAAACCTTATACCAATTTCTCTTTGTATTTCTGTATCAGAGAGAGCACTCATAATCGCACCAGATTTGACATTTGCTCGACAAGCTGCTACATACCAAGCTGGCATACCGACCCAAAGTTCTAACCATGCTACAATTGTAGGACCATTCCATAATGCAAACGGTGTACCTGCTTTCATTGCTTCAGCTAAAAGTTCATGTCTGCAAAAAATATTTAAAAAATGTCAATTTATTTTTTATTGGATGTGATTTTATTATTATATTGAAAATTAAATCGTTTTCAGATTCAAAATTAATGCAAAATTTTTATTGAGCTTAAAAATTTAAAAGAAAACTATATAAAATTCAGTTAATTCAGCAATTATGTAATAAATGATATATATAAAAATAATATACAGATGCATATGTATAGGTCCCAGATGTTACAAACATCCAGGTCATTTCAAACTGATTATGTCATCAATGAATATTATTATCTCTTGGAGGAATTATAGAAATTAATCTTTCTACAGAAAACATGTTGAACTGTAACTACAGATTCAATTTAGCAAACTGCGCTGTTCAGGAGTTGCCATATTTGCTAGTGGCTAGTGGACGGTTAACTGGAAACAAAGGGAATCAATTGATAACCATGTATGCAGCTAAACCTCTTCTTTTTGCTCTTTAATTCTAGCCTTAAATCATGACTGTATATAAATTAGGTATAAATTAAACCTGATTTTTTTAATATTCATTTTATATATATATATATGTATGTGTGTGTGTGTGTGTGTGTGTATGTACGCACATGTATGTGTATTATACACAGCTCAAAGTTTAACATGATAGTCACTTTTCTTCTCAGAAAGAGACCATTAGGAGAATATAATAAAACTTGCAGTAGTTGCCAGCTGCTAAGACAGGAGTTCTTTAGATACTATAATGAATTGCTACAGAGAATAATTCTAATCTATACATGCGTTTATTTTTATCAATTGTTACCTCTGTTAAAAAAGTAGTCCACTTATTCCTAAAAAAGTAATAATATTCACCTCCATAACATCACAACTGACATCTTTTCATGTTAACTCAACACAATACTTTGGCATATGAAGAAGACTATTATGTTTCCACTGCCATTTCCAAATAAATTAATGACCCATTTGTAACATCATTCCACCATTTTATTGAAAATAATATAATTTTATTTTACAGATCAATGTTACCCTGGCAAGTTGAGTTGAGTTTCTAAATAACAATTATTTATATTAAATTAAAAAAAAAAACAACTAAATTTTAAAATATATTTAAACAATGCATATTTAAATAATTTTAATTAATTTTTCCAAATTGTTATTTTATGAACTTATTTTAGTTATTTAGTATCTTTTAAAATTCACCTTATTATCGTATGTAATTACTATTTTTAATGATTAATACTTAAGGACTTAAAACACTTTTATAATACATTCTGTGTTCTGGGATGCTCTGATTGAAGGATAGCAATGGCAAAAGAAACCTTCAGTAAAAAGAGGAAATTATTATATGATAAAAAAGTCAGACCTCAAGGAAGATGAACTGGATAAGCCTTTTAAGATTTTTATATGAAGAAAGATGGAAAAGTAAGATGGATGGATAAAAAGAAGATTGAGGAAGTAATCAACAGGATTAAAGAAGAAAGCATACTTTTGAAGGAAGTACAAAAAAGAAAAGGAAACTGGTTAGAACATATGGTTAGAGGGTGAGAAATCTTGACATCTGCATCAGAAGAGTCAATAGAAGAAAGAAAGGAAACAAGGAAGAAGGAGGTTGAAACTTAATAAATGATGTTAAGATTGCAAACAAGTATATGAAGAAATGTCCTGGAACTTGGAAGTAGTGGCATAAGGGACTTACAACCTGATGGATCTGTTCATGCAACGGATGGAAAATTAACACCAGCAAATAGTATTACAATCATTTAAAAAGAATGTATATATATTCAAGAAAAAAATTCATTTTCATAAAAATAAACTGAAAAAGTTTCAGTCATTAATTAAAATGAGTATACCCTTAATTTCCCAAAATAATTTATATAAAAATAAAACAAAGATTATTTTATATACACCATCTTACTTTTTCTTTTTTCTCCTGTCAAAATCTCCTTTCTGTCCTATACTACCACCCAGACTTAATGTATCACCAGCACTTGTGTCCAGTTCATTATACGATGATGTCATTGCAGCAGCTTCAGCTCCTTGGCTGACACTAAGCATTGAACCTTCTTTAACCTTGCCCTGTTCATAAACAAAATACAAAAAATCTATAAAACCAAAATTAAGATTTCAAATAATACATAATGCATCTCAGAATTTAAAATTGTAAAACAAATATGTGACTGTACAAAACAGTTTTTAAATTAACTACTAAGAGTATATTTTATCCAGACATACTTACAACTAAAAAAAGACAGCAAAGAACAACTGACAAATAAAGAAGCACATAAAGAGTTTAATTAATAATCCCCATGTAATTTGAGTGTGTGATTGCCCTAAAGGTTAAAACTGAAATTAAGAAAAAAGTATAAGAAAAAAATATTTATATATACATATTTTTTCTTTTCTAAAATCAATTCTTTTGAAAATCATATCTCTCTGTACTAAACAAATAATATTTATATCTGGTCAACCTAAATACAGAATTCTTTAAATAGTACATAACTTTTACTAGTCAGTCCACATGGATTTATATTTTGTTTAAATTATTTACTTTATTTCTATTTTTTAATTTAATTTTAGTACATGACTTCATATTTCTATATATGCAATTTTTAATTTAAATTTAAAAATTTGTACTTTTAATTTTAATTTGGGAAGAAAAATTTTTAAGAATTTTTAATTTTTTACATCTTATGTTTAATATAAATGATTTTTACTTTCAATTCTAATTGCGATTTCAATATGTAATTTGATACAAATAATCTTTGAAAGTTATACTGAGTAACTGATAATGTGAGTAATTCGTGAAAGTATACTTGCACCATAATGGAATGAGGTAAGTATCATACTACCTTATTTAATTATTAATTCTGTACTTAGATTGATCAAGTAAATATATATATAATTTTCTGTTGTATAACTATTAATAGAACTAGTAATAGTAGTAAAAGTGGGCCCTAGGTGAGGCAATAACTAATCCAATCAAAGGTAACCATCTCCTTCCTTTTTCCTAATTTCTTCTTTTTTTTGGATGAATGCCACAAAAAGTGGGTTCTATCCATGAATCAGCTGCCATCTTCTAGCTATTACATCAGCTTCTTTTTTATTATAGAGTAGTGCAGGCTCAGTGGGTTCATCCTTGTGTCTGAGAAACAAGGACTCTGTATTCTACCTTGAACTTATACAAAAGCCAACTAGCAGGTGAGATGTCTACCAGATAAAACCATCGCTGTAAAATTACATTTAATTGGAGATATTAATGTAGTAGGCGATCTATCACTCTAGTTTGTTACTTCTTACATGATGCCACTGAAATTCTATATTGAAATAAGAAAATAAATAAATAAAATTATAAATATAATCCTACAAACTTAACCTATGCTCGCTTTGTCAACCTAATCTTCGCATGCCAGTAAAGGTTAGCGAGCAAAGTGACTGTAGATTAACTTTGGTTGGATTATATTTATAATTTTATTTATCTTCTTATTTCAATGTAGTATTTGAGTGGTGTCACCTAAGAACTAACTAATTACAGCGATAGATCACCTACTACATTAATATCTAACTGGATCCAACTTATCCAGTTTTTAATGTAAAAATTTCCTTTTTTTATATACATATATTTATTTTTTTTATCTTTTTCAAATTGATAGATTTTATGTGTGCTGTTTTATGAACACTATCAATTTCAAAGAAAAGTTCATTAAAATGGTTTTATTAAACAAGTAAAATGTGCACACTTTGTCAGGAGTTGTACTAAATCTTTGTTAACTGAACTGTCAGCTGGCTTGGGCAGGATGGGCGAGTGGGTTTGTGGTACTATCTAACCAGATGACGAATTACTAATCACTAATTACTAATAACATGACACATACATTCATTCATATAGAAAATATAAACAAATTAAGAATCTTGTTGTTAGATTAATTGTGAAGTAGTACATGTTTATAAAGTTGATAAATTTTGGTTTTTTATACACTGAATACCTTATTATCCTGCATATGATATTTTTGTAGTTGTATTTTAATATTAGAGAATATTTACCTTCTTGCATATTTTTAGAGCTCCCTGAACACAATTATGGTGGGTTTTACGTCAAAACTTAAGAAAATACTCTACAGTCAAGCTTGGGAAATTAGGTGGAATGTTAATGAGTTTATAGAAAGAGAGACCAAACAGTTTCAAGAAAAGGCAGTTCCCAGTGAACAATTTATTATGCCTGTGAAAAAAGTGCACAGACAGAACTTCTGCAACATGTGGGGTCTCAGCCAGAACCATTAAAACTATTACAAAAGAAACAAATGGGATGTCGGAGGGTGAAATAATTTCAAACACCCAAAAAAAAAAAAACAGAATTACTAACTTAGACGGTTTCAACAAATGTTTAATCAGCCAAAATTATTTATGATTTCAATTTAAAAGAAAAGGTGATTCCTACAGCTTAAAATATGTATAATAATAAACTGAAAGTGGCTATTAGTTTTCAGGCTGGTATGTGGAGTGTCAAGTAAATTATGAAATCCTTACGATTTCAATGGAGAAAAACAAAATACAATAGAAATATTCTCAGAGAAAATGATTAATATGAGAACAAAGAATACATTATTAAAAATGTATTAAACATTACAGAGAAGAAAAACATCTCATTGTTTATGTACGAGATGAAACATACATTTTATCTTCTCATACTTCAACCAAAACATGGTTAGACAATTCTGATCAGGGCGTACATCGTCCTATCAAAAGGAGACCGAGAGATAATCATGCAAAATGGCAGTGAGATGGTATTCATAAACAGCACTCTGCTGATATCAAAGAGTAGCACATTAAGTGGGGATTATCACAACATGAAAAACAATCTACCCCTGTGATTGGTTGTAGCATGAATAAACTGTGTACCATAAAAATGTGATAAGGCACCTACCAGAAAATCTAAGACACAGGAAATGGTCTCTTTGTTACACGAGAAACAAATACCATTTCATCCTGAAATGCCGAGAAGTATTTTACAAATTAATTAACCTGCAAAAATCAAGCTATAAGACATATATTTTGAATCGCATTCTGGAAGCTCATGGTCACACAACCATTCACCATTATTATAACACCTGACTCTAAACCCCATTAAAATTTTACAGATAAAAGGATATGTAGCCTAAAGAAACGTCACATTCATGAAAAAATGCTGCAATTATGCTATGTGAAGAGAGAATTTCTAATACAACAAAGACTGGTCACTGATAACCAAAGAAAGACTGGTCACTGATATGAGAATATGAAAAAAAAAACTAGAAAATTAATATTTTGAGAAAGAAAATTTAGGTGATGAAGTTGAAGAAGAATTTCTTTTCAATTCATAAGAAATTAGTGATGAAGGCAATGAGTGATTATTCATCTATGAGCAAAGACGATTATGGTATGAAGATTAACACCTTTAGAGTATAAGTTTCTTCATTATGTAGTCAAAATAAATATTTTTAAGCTATTAGTATTTATTTTTAGTTTAAAGTGAAATAAGAACAGGGACAAAAATATATATACATATAAATACATGAAGTTAATAAATTTATATTATGTATAATAACATATAAAACATTAGAAATAATGAGAAATAAATATAATCAGACAATGCATGTTTCTCACATGACTAGTACCTAGACACACCAGACTGTGAGTGTTTCAGCTCATGTATGTATGAATGTGTATCCCATCCAATAAATCAATTTTCATGAACATCATTATAAATATACAATCCAAAAAATAAAGAAAGTTTTTTATTCTTAAATAATCAGCTGCAGTTTAAATTAAAACAGATAAAGAAAAACAATTTTTAGATAAGAATTAATTAAACAAGTACATGTTTCAAAAACTGTTTGTATAATCTAACTGTTTTGATTCTTCATGGTTACAGTTGGGGATACTGGAGGAATTCATCAAGTAAAATTAAAAAGGTTTGTCTGAGATTATATACAAATGATTCTTATGTTAACAGTGTAAGTTACATATTTAGCAAGTCATTCATGATTTGTCAACCAATGGAATTTTTATCACAGTTTTTCAACCTTAGATTTTTATAATTTTTAAGTACTTATATACCTGTGTCAAGAGAAGGAAATATATTGATAAATGAATAAACATGTTCTTGGGTAGTTAAGCTACATTTATAAAACACTTAATTCAAATCAGTTTCATTCGTAAGCTACAAGTCTTTTAAGAGTACCCAAAAAATGGATAGTCAAAACCTATTAAAGACTGATCATTAATAATTCCTAGAATGTGAGAAGTTCCAAAACCAAAATAAAATAATTTTACAAGTATTTTATCTCTTCCATAGAGATTCTAATTTGGCAGACCAGATTCAGCATTTTGCTAAAGATAGAACAATTGGAAGTTATATACAGCAGCATTCCTTCTGCTTAAATCTAAAAATAAAAAAAATATATATATATATTGAAGAAATGCTTACTTCTGACTCCACTGTAAGTTAATTTCTTTTTTTGGGCTAGCTTTTATTATTATTATTTTTTTAAAATTATTATCACTTCTATTAGTGAGTGAAAAAAAAAGAAAATTTTAGCCAATATATAATCAAAAATGGCATTTTATAAAAAATATTCTTTGTATAACAAATATTCTAAGTTAAGTTTGTTAATTATAACTGTCTAATGAAACAGCAACAAATACTTCTATCAAAATAAACATGAAATCATTTTTCCCAAAAAAATTAATCATATTTTCTTAGCTAATCTTGATGTACAACGATAGAAAATTTATGTATGTATATATATATATATATATATATACACACAAATAATAAATTTATATACATATATATATATATATATATATATATATCCCTACAATTTATAATGAATACATAAAATATAATAATGGAAAAAAAAAATTTACTCACTTTTTCTTTTTTACTAAAGAATCGTCCTAAAGATGACTTGATTCCTTTCTTCTTCTGTGCTGCGGCTGCTGCTGCTGCGGCAGCTGCTGCAGAGGATGGTGAAGAGGTATTCAGGTTTGCAGTCTGATGTGAAGGCGCCATATATGTTGGACCAAGGTTCTTGTGCAACGAATCTTGACTGCTGTGACGAGAGGACATAGGAGAGGGAGGGGTCGAATATCCACCCGGCCTATCCATGAATCACAACATCCACTACTCTAACAAGCTCTGTTACATTGCACTATAGTAGTAGTTGTAATAAAAATGTAGTTATAAAAATAAGAAAAAAATTAAACCCTTCTCATCAATTCTCATTTTAAAAATAATAAATAAAAATAAATAACTCTTTATTATCACTGGAATTAAAGAAAAAATAACAAAATAAAATAATCAAATCAATAACAATAACTAATTTATATCGATTTAACAAAAGAAAAAACCCGAATAAGTAGAAAGACTGGGAGTGACTTGTATTTTTGAATCAAAATGCAAAACTACTAAAAAAGCAATGAATTACTTAAGTTCTAATTTGTTTAGAATCTCCAGTATATAAGAAGGAAAAAATTAAGAAATATTGATTTTGAAAACAAGAATGGAAGACAACACAAACGTATATATAATGTTTCACTTAAGTACTCCTCCAACTTATTTCTTAGAGTTAAAAGATTAAGTATAACAAAGAGGAGACATTACAGGCAGAGAAATCCAATGAAAAAGAAACTTAAGAGAAAGTTACAATCATCATCAAACCGTGAAAAGAAACATTAGACCTTTCAAAAATTTATCAAACAAAATTAAAATTTATAATATGATCTAACAAGTTGATGTATAAGAAGTAAATTATGAGCATTCACAAATCACAGTGCAACTTAAATTTGGGAAAATATATTAACTATTAGTGGAATATAGTTTATATACCTAGATAATATTTACAACACAATATTTAATACGGTATCTAGTAATTTTATGATCATTTCATGTATCAAAAATTGTCTAGATATGAATGTTTGGTGGGAGCTGTAATGAAAAAGTTTAGTTCTAGTTCAGTTTCAGAAAAAATAAGAGAAGAATAATAAGGATTATCACCTTAATGGAGGCAATTTTGGTCATCAAATTACAAGCTAGCAAGAATAAAACTACTCACTGCATTTAATAATGTAAATGGAATAAAATGTTTAAAATTTTAAAGAAATTGGTCTGAAATAAAGGAAAGGAAGACTCATATATAATCTGTAGAAGAATCAAGTAGCACTGATAAGAATAGAAGATGACGAATATTAAGTCTAAATCATATAAGATCTCTCTCCTTTGAATTTCAATTTTTATGTACAAGCAATAACTTTTGATAGTAGAAAAAGCATACAAGAATTAAATGAGAAATTTAAGAGTGAAGTTACTACTTAAAGAGAAGTGATAAAAATGTTAAGATTCAGTGATACCATTGTTCTATTGATAGAAACAAAAAATAAATTAGAAGAAATTATGAATTCATTGCTAGTAAAGAAACTAACTTTTTCTATACAGACAGAAACTTTTTCTATGAAGAAAGAAAGTACACTTTTTTATGGCCACTTAAGAAAATGAAAATAAGAGTTAGATTAAGCCATGTTCAAGAAAGGCAATGGGATAGTATGAGAAGAGTACACAGAGAAAATGAAGAACCGCTAATGAGATGAGGGCTAGTTAGAGAATAGGAAAGATTTAGAAAGCAGGTAAAAATCCTAACATTACATAGAATATTAGGAGGAAATATATAAGAGAAAAGATGAACAATTAATAAAAAATATTTTAGAAATTTTAAATAAAATTTTGTTGAAAAAGCGGGATAACAAAGAAATAACATGGAATAATGTTAAAAAGACAAATAATCATGTACTAAAGAAAAACAAGGACAAAAAACAGATTAAAAGTAATTATACCAGAAAGTTTAAAGCAGAAAACTGTAAAGAATGTAGAACAATGGAGGAGGCTTCCATGGAAATCTGATAAAAAATTACTAATTACAATAACTAATCAGATAGAGATATGTGGTTTTAATATTGGCTAAAGGTAATACTGCCTAGAATAGAAAGTATATAATTTTTGCCTTTTAATTGATACTAAGTCTCTACCATTTTGCTATTAAATAATGAAAAATAAAATATATTCATTTAATTTGAAATCCTCAACTACTACTTCAGTGCTTGCACTAAACCATAAACTAAACTAAACTATATCATCTAGCAAAAATATATTTTCACTAATCTAAATCAGGCTGCATGACAACAAACATAAATGCTTTACATACACTATAATACTTAGAAAATAGCTGTATAAAAAATGTACATGTATCTTTCACATACAGAGTGTCAATTGTTAATCTTTTGATCAACACTTTTTTAATGCAATAAATATTAAGCTAATAAAAAGCAAATACAACTAATTTTTTAAAGATGCACTAAAAAATTTAAAAAAAAAATCAGATCCTTAAATTTCACTTTTTTGAACTCAGTACCAACAAACAACTAAAAGACACTCATTAACTCTTTACAAGGCACTGACTTCAAATGTTTGCAATAGAATGATTAGGAAAGTATAAATCTTTAATGCAATTTTTGAAGTCCGTTTTATTCTTCTTTTTTTTATCTTTTACTTTTCTTATTTATATTAATTTTATCTAAAATATGGGTAAATTTAAATATGAAGAAAGGGTTACTTGCAAAAACCTCAAAAGGTATGAAACCTGCATTATGATAACAAAAACAAAAAGAACGCAAAAAATAATATTCGTTAATAATTATTAAGTATGAACTGCTGCCTGGAATAAAGGAACACGCATTATTCTTACTTTGTAAGTAAGTTTTCCATCTGAATTTCTTAATATTTCTGAAGTAAAACAAATGAAAAAAATTCTGTAGGTAATTATATTATTCTTCGTTACAAACACATCTTCCATGTATTATAGATAATAAGAAACTTACAACCATTTCGCTCAGAGCAACTCAGGAGATTTTCAACTAACCCCCATACAGCTCTAACTTATTACTGTATATGACTACAACCTATGCAATAAAATAAAAGTCTGGATGGCTGCTATCAAAACTTTTAAAACCATTGAGAAATTTATGAATGGGATTAACTAATTCACTAATAATTAAAAATTAAATAATTCCAATACACTGAAAAAAAAAACCAATTAAAGTAGAGTAAAATTATTAATGTATTTCTAATTAATAAACTGATAATTATTAACATTGCAAAATTACTTTTCTAAAATATTAATAATGATAATATCATTATTAACGTATGTTACTATTTTTTAAATATAGATAGAAAAGTATTTGAAAAAATCTGTAGGTGTAGCCTTGCTGTAAAGTTGATGACAGACAAGTGTGTTTTGATAAACCAAACTGGCTGGTCTAGTGGTTAACACGACATTGCAAATCAGCTGATTTCAAAGTCGAGAGTTCTAGGGTTCAAATCCTAGTAAAGATAAAAATTTTTATACGGATTTGAA
>JAAAKQ030122888.1:0-10941 GCA_010016005.3 Zanna intricata | reverse complement strand
CCACTGACTAATTTTCATGACTGCTTATTTTAAACCGTGAAATAAAAGTATTTTTAATTTTTAATGTTTTCCATAATGGTTTATATTATTGACAAATTTTTGAAATTTTAAATCAAGTGAAATTATATATATTTATAAATACTGTTATAAATAAATTTTTATTGATTAAATGCATTTATTATTTTTTTTTTACATAAAACAAAAGTTTATTAATGTACACAGTGAACTAACTTCACATTGAAAGAACTAAGTTCTATCAAATAATATGTTTCTTATTATAAAAATTATAATTTTTGAACAACGTAACAGATTTTCAATGAAATTTTGCAGGATTATTTATCGAATATAACCCTTACAAATCAATTTGATAAGATCACAAAAATCCAAGTTTATTCAGTATTACAGGTCACTTTTTTCCCTGTAGGTTTTTGAATACGTTATTACTATCATAGGTTTTAACATCATCATTACTATCATAAAAATTAAATTCGATTAGTTCAATTTATACCTCATATACTTTAAATTTGTTACAACTGTAAGAAAGAATGTTTCATTCGAGATAAAATATAATTATTAAAGTGAACAAATTGATAAGTATATCGTTCTATTTGTGACAAACAGTGCATTATATTATTACAATTCAATAGAGCAACAAGAAAATTTATAAAAATTTTTAACGTTGACAGTTGATATTTTAGCAATGTTGTCATAAAAGAAATAGGATTTCTATAATTTTGTATCAAGAAGATTTTTAACTATGAGATTTATTTTCATTCAGATAGCTTGCTCTTTTATTTTAAACTGATTTTATTTTTTTATATTCATACAGTTGCTTTATTATTATTTGTTATAGTTACAGTTTTTAAATATTATAATCAAATACATTTTTAAATTTCCTCATCACTTTCCTATAACTTCCAGGCAAATGAGTTAGGAATGCTCTTTTATTATCCGTAGAGTGGCACACTTTTACTATGACTATTCTGATATATATAAAGCCGAAAGTTTGTTTCCTTGATTGTTTGTTTTCACATCACAAGAGAGCCAACCAACCGATTTTTAAGGAAAGGTTTTAACCCACAGACCGGAACCCTAGCCCCCTTGGGAATGAAGTTGTGAATAAAAGATATTCATTAAAGAAAAAAATATTAATTCTTTCACTTCATTATTATATTTATATCACCATGGAAAAAAAAAGTCACGCATTTTTCTTCATTAAAGATGTTGTACTTTAATTACCGGAGTTATATACCATATTATCATTAGTAATTTAGTTACTTTTTCAGGTTTCTATAAAAGTTGAATACCTTAATTGTTATTTATCAGTATTATTCTCATAACCATGAGGTTAACAAACCAGAGGGATCCAGGGAGCGGAGGCCTCTGAGTAGATGGGATTGGCGAGTTAAGCGAGCTCTGTAGCCTCCTGGGGCAGGCCCCGGGAAGATTTTGCGTTGGCTCTGGGGTTTGCCTTGGCTAATCTGGACTCCTGGAGTTCCAGGAGACGGGAGTCCGAACTGACTATAATACTATTTATTATAATTTTCGTAATTATAACAACATGATAAAAATATTTGTGTTACTTATGTATAAATAATATTATATTTTTAAATAACTTTAAATTTTTTAATTAAATACAAAATTGAATAGTAAAAAAAGTTAAAGAATTTATCTTTTTATAAATGGAAACGTAACCTTTTGATAATAAGTAGATTCTGTCTCCGTCGATATCTGATCTGGTTTAAAGAAAATTAATAGAAAAATTATAAAAACAAAATACAGAAGAAACGAAATTGTATGTGTTATTGTGTTCCTTCCATTCCAAAGAAATGGAATGATCCTTCATTCCAGAGGAATGGAAAGGAAGGAACACTTCGTGTTAAGTGAAAGGAGGTTACTTTTACTACTGTTCTGTCCTTTGTAATTATTATTTTCAGGTTTATATAAAGCCTGAATACTTTAACTGTTATTTATCCCTCTTACTCTCACAACCATGAGGGTAATGAATACTGCAGAGGTTCAAGCGACTAAGCCCCAATCGACTAGCATATGTGTATAATAATATAGTATAATCATATAGCAAAATTATATTTATTCTTCTGTTTAAGGTAAAGTAGACTGTATAAATATTGAAGTAGTTTTTGCATGAGCTTGTCTACATTTTGGGGAGTTTCTCTCTGAACTGAAATTATTTTTTTATAGGTTAAAAGTTTGACGAATTATTATCTTATTAAAATTTATAAAACCTTTGTTAATGTTATTCCTTGCCAGCTGGTGAACATTTTAAAGATATTTCAAATTCTTTTCTAATCACTGGCTGACATTAAAAATAAAAATAAATTAAATAATTTAACATAATTATTAACTGTAATATAAATGTTTTTTTTTTTTTTTTTTTTAATTATTAGTTATTGTTGATGAGATAAATATATAATTTACAATATAATAAATGTGAGAAAATTTTAATATAATTTTTATTCATTAATTAGAAAATTAGATGATGGGGTACGATAATATATGACAGTTGTATATACATAATATTTATTATGACATTTAATTTTAGAAAGATTTAAAAAAGGAGTGCATGTATGTAAAATAACATGTGTCAAAACATTTACAATTATAAAAGAGATGAAAAGAGACTCCCCTTATTAGTAGTAATTTATGCAAATAATCTAGCGGTTGATTATCCCATGTTAAAAACTTTTATATTTGTTTTATTCCAATTTATTTTCTTCTTTCTTACATCGTCGCCGCATCGATGATGAAGTAATTATTTCAAAGTATAAATCATGAGAAATAGTACGCATGCGCAAACAACGGTTATCTTTCATAATTTTTAAAAGTTTCTCATTAATACTAAATACATATACATTCCGTTTACATTACAAAAAGGAAGAATACAAAAGTTTTTAATATGTGAACAGCAGAACAAGATATCGGTCTACTCGTTTAAACAGTCTTCTTTCTTTGTTACATACATGCATTATATTAACAATCGCAAAGTTCTTGAATGCTTACCTCAACTTTTCCCTTACTTCATCTAACTGCTTAATTACACATTACTACTTGACTGTTGTTAGAATAACTTGATTTTGCTGTTCACTGGGATCGTGACTACAACAAAATCATGATTGTGTTATTGATACATTATACATAAATATATCTATTTATTTATTTGCATATATTTATTACAATGGTTAATATACATTTTAAATGTTATGGGAAATTTAACAAATGTTTAGATTTAATATTTTAAAAGAAGTCTCTTTGATCGTTAAAAAAACTAATTTTCCTATTATTTTTAAAATGAGTAAAGAGAAAGAACTTTTTTAATAAATTCCGTTCGTGTGATTTGTTTTAATTACTCATGAGTGAATTAATATTAAATTTCATGGATTAACAAATATTAAAAATCACGATTTATTCCTGATCTGTTTTATATCGTGTTGAATTATGGTTATTTTTAAACGTATCAGAGTTCATTTGTTAAATTATAAAACCTGTGATGACAATTATTTTAAAAGTTCAGGAATACAAAGTATGATTTTACAAGGAAAATAAATTTTTTCGGATAAAGATCCTAAATTCTATTTATAATGGAAGGCAAAATAAAACAAACGATGTGACTAAAATTGAAATGAAAATGTTAATAAACAAAGGATAAACGGAAATAATCTGGCTGAATGATTTTTAATTGAATATTTCTACAAACTATATTATTATAGATAAAAGTAAGACTATTGCTTCCATATATATAAAAGAAAATTATGGTTTTTTTTTTTGTTTTGGCTTGATGATATTGCGACATATGGAAATGGAATTTTTTAGCGTAAAAAATATACATGCCTTACCGGTATTCAAACCCGGAAATCTCCAGATGAAAGGTCGAGACGATAAAAATTTTCAGCACCACATTTCTTCAGAAAAGCACTTAGCTAATAGAGAGAATTTAAATATATTCCGTCACAAAATAAAATAATTACTGTATTCTTGGTTAAAAATATTTGTTTTTAAATCGGATGTTATTTTTAGAAACAAAACCTGGTGAAACCTACCCAATAATAATATGTTTATCTGATTTCAAACAAAGAAGAAACTTAATTTTTTTTTTAAAGTACATTCGTCTTCTTTTTTTTTACACTTTTATTTATAGTTGCCTCAAAAATTGAAGTCATTAATGACTTATCAATGTAAAGTAACTGTACCAGTAAATGTGTAGTCTTGAACGAACTCAAGGCAACCATTCCTGAGACGTTTAATTGAAATCTAACCACTAAAGAACATATCCACTATCTAGTATTCATATCCGAATAAAGTCAGCTACCTTTATAAATATTTGAACCTGAGAACCTTGACTTTGAAATCGGCTGATTTACAAGGACGATTTACCATTAGACCAACCCGGTGAGTTACATTCAAGTCTTACAACAAAATGCATTGATTTCAGTGATTTTTTAAAACTAATGTTTTTTTTTTTTATCAGAGGCTTGAATGATAAATTAAAAGTAATTTTACGCAGTTAATCTATGGAACTCATTTAAACTAAAAATTATATGACTTGTAAACAATTTGAAGAATTTAAAAAATATATATTTCTTTTGCATTAATTTCTTATCAGAATAATGATTTTATAAATAGCCTGATAATTAAAAAAATGTTCTTATCAAAATTCACAGCAGTTGGTTACAAACTTTAAGTTAATAATAATAATACTAATATCGCTCCATTCCAGAGATCTTTAGCATATGGTTAGTAATAATTTCACTAAAATCGTTTTTCTTGTTTTAATTTTTATATCTGTAGGGCTCTTGCCTTTTATACAACCAGTGTTCGTTTTTTTTTTTTATATGGGTAGTGACATTTTTAAACGACTGCCCAAAAAGAAGTGTAATGTATGTAGACTGTGTGTGTATATATATGCTTGTTTCACATAGCATCTCAAAACGACTGAACCGATTTAGATTATGATTCCGCGTTGGAATCTTTCCGTTAATAGGAGTGTCATAGGTTACATAAATATATTTATATATATATATGTTTGTTAAAATAAATTATACTATTCACAAATACTATAAACAAAATTGTCACTCTTACGCTGTTTAATTATCCTATATAAAAGTGCAGTGTTCGTCTCCTGCACGCCTAATGCACTCAAAATGCTCTCATTTGAAAATCGAATGCTAATTTCAAAAACGGTTCCCAGAAGTTTCTGATTTCGACCGTTAGGTGGCGAACTCTATTTGCGTCAATGCTGATAAAATAAAATAGGCGCTTGAATGGCTCTTATATAGCATTCATTTGCATGCTTATTTACAAGTTGATTTCGAAATGAACAATAACAAAATAAACGAAGCAATCTTACAATTAGTCACCACGCAGCAAAATTAATACGTCAAACCAAATTAACAATGTCATTTCTAGAGATATAAGCATCAGGATCATTTATCTGCACTGACTATACATCCTATTTTTTATTTTTTTTTGCAGTCATGTTTTTTTTTATTTTTAACAAATTTAAACTTGAAATGAATTTTTTAAAATAAATATATCCTTACATAAAATAAAATTTACAACAAAAAGATTTCAATTAAAAAAAAAAAAGTATTAAAGGATAATAATGATTTTTTTTTTTAAATTTGGAATCTTTGACGACATAAATAAATGAAGTTTAATAGTTGGTAATAAATTTTAACATTAATTGATAATTTAAAATCTAAAGAAAAAATGGAAAATATATTTTACTTTATGGTATGTTTTTTAAATATTATTTCTTTATGTATATATATTTAAATTTAATTGATAGAAAGACATTTTTTTAAAGAATTTATGGAATATACAGGTTCTGTTTAAAAATTAAATGGTTTGATTAGTTGATTGAATAAATTTATGCAATAACATTTTGAATATAGAAGTATATAAAAATACTTATTAAAAAAATGGAACGATAAAAATGAGGCATATCTTGATTAAGTTAGTTATAAAGTGAAAGGAAGTAGGAGAATAACATTTAAAAAAAAAAAAAGAAGAAATTATTATTCGGCATATTAAACGGTTAACAATATCCGTCGTGGCAAATATTTTGTAATAATGCTTCTCACACCTCTAATTCAGAAAAACAAATAGTTTGGAATATAAAACCAGTATAAAGAAGTTAAATTAATTATAATGATATAAGATATGAAGAAATGCCAAGTCTGAAATAGGAAACGTATACGGGACCTACTATAAGCCGACCCGTAACTACCAACTAAACTATCATAGGTTGGCTTATTAATAAATATTTAAAATCTGAAACGGTATAAAAAAGTCTAATAAACGTTACCAAGAAACAGTAAATAAAGCTTATTTTGTATTTCTTTAACTTTTTATAAAACCTACATTGTATTGTTATTGCAACAATCCATTTAAAATAACGCACCGATACGCATTTACTATACCATTATTATAATGCAGTTTTATATGCCTTAGGTACTGCAGGTGTGGCAAGGACATAGTTATCGTCCTACTGTAAAAATACTCATAATAATAATAATTATATAATAATAATAATAATAAAATAACAATATAATGTTTATAGTGATAATAATAATGGTTGGCGTATTTTCTTTGTAATTTAATATATTCAAGACATAAAGAGCAGTTAGATTTTTTTTTTTTTTATGAAATTTATTTCTTTTATAATAGTTTTCAGCCTATAATACTTTAGTGAAAACATTATTCTTTAAGTTATGAGTTAGAATATATATATATATATATATATATGAGAATATATTAAGCTTCACAGCAATATTAGTAATAACTAGGGTAATAAACAAATTAATTTAGTTTAGAAATAAAAAAATAATAGTAATATATAGATAGTGTTTTTTCTAATATTAAAATTAATAATGTTTACTTAAAACTAATTCTTAACTGTTACATAATTATTTTTTCAATCAAATTATTAAAATCTCATTTCTTCTGCGTAAACAATAAATAAATTACTTTTTTATAAAAATCAAATTAATAGTTTTTTATCAACTGAAAAGTTTTTAAACGATCGAACTTTTTGCAATTAACTAATAAATTCAAAAATGAAAGCTAATTTACTGCAATAATACTTCTGAAAATAGAATACAGTCCAAGTTTATCTTAACTTAAAGTCTGATAATCATCAGGAGATAAAAGGTAAATCTTAATCATTATTCTCTTAATCAGATGTTCTATTATATCTGGCTTCCGAATGGTAGCGTCTCGGTCTTTCATCCGGAGGTCCCGGGTTCAAATCGCGGTCAGGCATGGCATTTTTTCACACACACGCTACAATTACTCATCTCATCGTCTGAATATATATCTTAACGGTGGTTCCAGAGGTTAAACAAAAAAAAAAAAAAAAAAAAAAAGTTTTTTTATTAAAAGGTAGATTTTCAAACAACTTTGTTCGCTATTGACTAATTTTTTTTCTGAGCATCGTTTTTTATGTTTATCCACGTATACCATCTAGCATGTTACGTTTATAAAAATTTGAATATTAGATTGTGGATAGCGGTATTCTTTGATGGTTGGGTTTCAGTTAACCATACACCTCAGGAATGATCGGCCTGAGACTGTACTTTATTTACATTCATACTTCTCATCCTCATTCATCCTCTGAAGTAACACATTACAGTGGTTCCGGATTAAAAAAATTAAGTTAGATATCAATTATTCTTCAATTTCCTGGTTTAAATTTCTTCCCTTAAATAATTTTGAATTAATCTACCTTTCAACTCTTTCTTGAATAATTTCCTCCAATGGTCACGTGTTTTTCTACGAAAATGGCCTAATAAAAAAAGGCAAAAAAATTATTTTTTGTCATTTGAATTGTAAGAGGCTTAAGATCTTTTTACTTCGATTTTATATTTATGAATTTATAAATTTTCGTCTGTCAATTTATAAATTTGTCTGTCCATTATCATTATTTTTCACTCCCAAATTTTTTTTCTAAAAGTGTTTCAACTGTTAAAATAATGAATAGCTATTCTTTATGTTTTTTTAGATTCAGTTTCAAATTTCTTTCAAGTGTTTTTTTTTACCCTTCTGTTGCCAAATATAATTTACCAAACCATAGACAATATGTATAATTAACAGATTTTTTTTTATAGAAGATTAGCTTAAAACCACGTTCAGCTTGAATCACCAGTTATGAGTAACCCCAGTTTTCAATGCTTAATTTTAGTTATATTTTTTAATTGTAATATAGTTTTAGTTTTTAACGGTATAATTTTATATTCACTGTGATACTAGTTATAAGTTCTTTTCACTTGTGATGTTAGCTTTAGTTTTAGTTATAATTTTAATCTAGTTTTAGTTCCCTGTGATTGTTATAAATCTTTAAACACAAATAGATTTTAGATTTATATATATTTATATTTTTTGGTTTTTTATTATTATTTTTGACTTAAACATTATTATTTAATCCGGACGATAATAGCTCTTTGCATTTTTTGCCCTCAAAAAAAAAAAAAAAAAAAAAAATTACGGCTGATTCAAGATTTTTACTATGTAATAATTAATATTTTTAATCTTTGAAACTGTTAGAATGTTGTTTTAACTTCAGTATGTATATACATTCTAGTTTAATATAAATCATTGACACATCTCGATTACTTTCACTTTGTAACTTTACGTAAATATGTAACTGCCTATTTATTTTAAAAACATTTTTTAATTCCATCTTTTGCGTTAAAAAAAGAATCGCTTACTTTACTATTTCCCGAGATAAATTTTTTGCGTTCACTTCACATAGTTTTTTTTTGTAATTAATTTTTTTTATTAATTACTCTACCGTTTACTGGTAATCTCATAATCGCAGATTAGTTGTATAACAGATGATTTTCTAAATCAATGATTCTAAGTTTCAAATCCTTCTAAAGATTACATTTATACGGATCTTAGTACTATACAGTTGTACCGATGGTTGTTGGGGTTCAATTAACCACAATCTCAAGAACGGTCGGCTTAAGTCGGTACAACACTACACCTCATTTACATATCATCCTCACCTCACTGGGTCGTGAAGAGATTGCTTATTGTTCACTAGTTGAACAGATTGCAAGGTACACATTAGGAAAATTAGAAAAAAAAATTAAACTCGAAGAGCGTGAGATCAGGCTAATCTTTTAGCTACCTTTAGATTCGGTTACCGACCTAGACATTGGTTTCAAGTAACCTTAAAGAATGGGAAAATGCTGAGAAATGGATCAAGGAAATACTAATTACCAAAGATAGAGAGAATTCCGGGAATAGGAAACGTAACTAACTCCTTAAGGATGACACGGGAGGAAAGGACAGCCTCCTGTGGAGCTGACGCTCATTTGCGTTCGCGCGGATGGACGTCGGTGAGGAAGCACGGGGACTCCCGACCCCCTGGGTCGAAAAAAAAAAGACCTAGACCGATGGGAGTGCTCATACCCGTATGTGTAATCCCCATTAGAGTGGACAACATAAAGTAAGACCGAGACCCGGCGGAGGGGGCTGGGGCCGGAAACGGAATAGTTGAATCTGGTCACCCCGCCCCTAAAGTTAGGGGCAAGGCACAAAAAAAGATCTAGACCCGGCGGGCCGACCTGTCATACCGGACATACTGCCGGTGGGCAGGGAGGCCCGTTAGAGGCAAAAGACACTCCCCCGAACTGAATCTTGCTTAATTGCTGGTCCGGTCCGGGGAGCAGGGGAAAAAAACAAAGTAACCTTAATCAACGAGGGAAAACTGTGACGGGATAATCCTGAATAAGGTCATTTCTTCAAGTTTATAAATTCATAAAATGTTCTTTCTACGTACCAATCTACATTAATTTTGTCTCAAATAAGAAATTGGCAAAAAACTAACGTGGCTGTCATCTTAGGCTATATTTTGAGCTTAAGGAGATTTTATATTTTTACAATAGTTATTACTAGATTCTCTTGAGAGCAGTAATAGTTTTATGGTAGTTCACAAACCTCTACATTAAATATTCCTTCATAAATCCAAAAGATGTTTTCAAACAATGTGGCTATTCGGTCCCACATTTAATCTGATCGCAACAGTTTTTATTCGTATAACACCTTCTCTTTTTTTTTTTTTTTTTTTGTTCAACCTCCAAAACCACCGTTAGGTATATCTTCAGAGGATGAGATGAATGAATTGTAGCGTGTATGAAAAATGTCATGCCTGACCGGGATTCGAACCCGGGACCTCCTGTAGAAAGGCCGAGACGCTACCACTCGCGTCACGAAGGCCGAAATCCGTGTAACTCCTGGTATTAATATATTTTCCTACTATAAAACTTAAGGTCCTTTTTTAATATGATAAACCACTTTCACTAGCAGTCTTAACATACAGATTTATGGTGAATAACGCTAAACATATGTGCACCTCTTCCATATGTCAAATTGGTACACAGCTACTGCTACAGATCCCTAATATCCCATGCAAAGGTGGTTCCTTGCATAACTCTTTTGAATGGTCTTAATTTCCATCAATGCATTATGAGATTAATGATTATTCTGTCACCATAACTTAACATGAATTACTGACTCTCATAGTTATTTGGTGGCCAGATGAACTCGCTTATTGAAATCTCAAAATTTGTTGTGTTATATTCTTTTGCTGATGAATGGTGTTCAGTTATTTCAGAAAGAGTGTGTTTTATAAAATTTTATCGTAAATAGAAAAAACATAATATGATAATTTCTATTAATCTTATCAAGACGTTCTTAAATTTTGTTTATGAGTGTTTTATTTATTTTCTTATTTGTCATTAATAAATCTATTTGTACTTAACAGTTTTAGGTATTCTTGCTAGTCCTTTAAAATTTTAGGGGAAGAAGTTATTTTGTTACACAGGGTGTACCAAGACTGCACGGAAATCTCTCGGAAACAGATTCTTTATCTAAAAATAAGAAAAATTTTCAAATAAACATATGCCTGAAAACGTT
>JAAAKQ030122855.1:0-13732 GCA_010016005.3 Zanna intricata | reverse complement strand
TTTTTAACTTCTGGAACCACCGTTAAGGTATATCTTCAGAGGATGAGATGAATGAATTGTAGCGTGTGTGAAAAATGTCATTGCCTGTCCGAGACTCAAACCCGGGACCTCCGGATGAAAGGCCGAGACGCTACCACTCGCACCACGGAGGCCGGCAGACCCATTTATCTGGAAATAAATTCTATGTTTCGTCCAGTGTTTATATTATAATATACGTTTGAATAGTTTTTTTTTTTTTTTTTAAGAAAAATAAATCAACATTAATTTCATTTAGGAATATTAATTTGACAAATGAAAACAGTGAGTAATGAATTTGAAGACATAGTATAATTAATCTAATTTATAAATAAAAACCAGCAATTATAAGATTAAGTAATATTATGAAAGTTTTATTGAATAATTTATTGAACTACTTGTGATAAAAATATATGAAAAGGAAATAAAATTGTCAGAAATAGATCAAAAAAACAATGTGATTTGCGGTACGGCACAAACATCCACCAAACGAAAATCCAAGGTCAAACAGTTCAGCATAAGAGTAAATTCGTATAAAAACAACATGCACAGTACAAAACCTTAGGATGGGCCAATATACTCCATAACACATAGTAGATAATTACTATTTGGTATCATATTTGCCCGTACAGTAAGATCGTTAAGTTCTTTATTTTATCCGCCGCAGCGAAGTATTAATTCTCTGTATTGAATTTATTTAATGAGTAAAATTTTATTTGTTCAACTGATTTAAAAAATAATTATTTAATAGTATCAAATATGTAATTCTAACTAATTGAATCTATACTTTGAAATACACCATTATTTGATGTAAAGTTCTTGAGAAGAATCGTTTTTATTTTTCTGTAGCCAATATTTAGATGGCTTTTTATGCCTTAGTTGGGAAGATTGTGACTTCTCAATTGAATAGGCTAAGTTAGTTTTCCGGAAATGCATAACATCTTGCGGCTGAAGTTCTTCTTGAATATCCTGGCATTTTTTTTACAATAAATAATTCCAGAAATCGTACCCAACCGTTTTTTTATATAGTGATTCGAAATACGGATATATACGAGTATAAAAATTTATCTCCTATCATGTACTGCCTTTACTAGTATTTGAATCTTAGAACTCTCGATTCCGAAATCAGCTGATTTGCAATGACGCGTTAACTACTAGACTAGCGCGATGGGCTTCCTCAAAATACTCTAAAAAGATGTTGCCTCACTACTCAGTTCATACATTAATTTTAAAAATGAACAACTGTAAATTATTTAAATAATAATAAAAAATGGTATAAACTTTTATGAAACTGTATAGACATTCCGATTTTGTGATTTCTAATGTCAGAAATCATATGATTTATTCTTCTTTCATTAACTAAAGTTATTTATATATATATTTTAAAATATTTTATTAATTTGTAAATTTTTTTTATAATTTATAAGAAATATTTAAAATAGTACTAAATAAAATAGATTTTGTCTTCAAAGTATTGTTTTAATCCTACAGTATATTTTAGATTATATTCACGCGGATAATTTAATTTAAAAAGAAATAACATGTTTTCTGTAATTGATTGAAATATAACAATAAATTAACAATAACTATATTATCATCAACATATAAAAACGTTGCTGGATTGGCGGATAAACAGAACCCATTTCTTGCTGTGTAGTTGTGGAAAAGGGCTGATTGGAGACCGGCTGGTTGGAGAAAGCAATGACCCGTAGAGAGCGTATACAAAAGCAAAAGAGTAGGGCTCTATGTAGGGGAAGTGATTGCGAGCCCTCGACGTTGATGGAAATGAACAAAGAAGTTATGACATCGAGACTTAAACAAGACGAAACAACACGACAAGAGGAGACGAGTGTCGCCTTTATATTGTGCACAGCTTTATTTTCAACTCTTTTGCCAATGTTAGAGAGTTCTTCAATTTCACTTTTAGATGTACGAATGTAAACTAAACAGTTATAACTTGTCTGGGTTATTTAAAAGTAAAATAGTAATGAAACGATGATTTTTGTTGTTCAACAATAAACAAACAATAAATGTTGATCAACAATAAATCTGTACTTTATTGTGACTGCGTGATAATATGATGATTGTGAAGTGTCATTCACAATGTTATATTCTATTACACTTTAAAATTTTAATAATAAAGGAAATTTTTAACTCTAACACGATCTTTGATGTTATGTGTAGAAACAATACAGCACTTGTACATAAATATTCAATCATTACTGTATAGTTCGATTTGTACGTGGATGTATATGTACAAAAAAAAACAGCTTGTTTTCAATTTAGATGGATAATTCTACACATATTATAAAATTTTACTACACAGCGTAAGTGTTTAAATATTGCGTAGGTATTCACTCAAATCAATTTAATTTTCTTTATGAAGCAATTTACTAGATTATTATTTCTTATTACATCATCGTAATGTCAGCTTGTTTACTCTGTATTTGTGTAAAACTTTTTCCACATTTTATGTTTTTACTTTTAATAATGTATGATTACGCTTCAAAATCTGGAAGTATAAATCATACGTGTGTTGTTACTTCATGAACTTCTGTCTATCTTCTAAATTTACAAAATTATTGGTTATTAGCATGATTATATGTCGTAAATTTATTTTTCTTAGCTATTAACTCCTTTCCTTTTTAGTTTACATTATAAACAAACATGTTTATAATTTCGTCCAATACAATAACAAGAATTAACATATTATGATTTTATTGTAATATAACTAACACACCTTGAAGTTTAGTATATATTAGTTCTACATATTTATATGTACTGAGTGTCTGTTAAGTCAGTACTTATTTTGAATTACATCCTAAGCGGTATATAAATTTTTCTCTTTATTTGACCATGAAAGCTTAAGAACACTTATTACATTTGCAAATAATTGCCCTTAGAATTCAAAATAAGCGCCAACATTGTCAATAGTTATACTTTACGCTGACGCTTAAATTGTGAATATTTCCCTGGTTGGCAAACTTGAATGTTTCCATATCATACTGTGACGTTAGGATTTCGGTTGAAAATTCTAGAGAAAAAACCTAGCGTGAAATGACGGCTTCAAGTTTTATTCCGTTATTTTGCGATTTAAAAAGCATTATCTAAAAACCGTCGTTTAAGTTTCGTACAAGTGTGAATCCGGTCGTCTCGGAACCTTCCTATCATGTTTTGTGGTAATCAAGATTATCATAAATAATAGAATGGACAGGCCGATTCTTTAAATACAAATGAAAGTATCTTCTGTATACATTTTAGTACATTATCCACAGCTTTTCTTAAGAAATCATGGGATATCGCGTTCAAAACATTAAGAATCCTTTCCTCAAGTTCATCAAGAGTCTTGAAAACTTCTTCTTTTGGACAACCCTACAAGAAAACTCAGAAAGTGTCAGGTCAGGACTTCTAGCAGGCCATTCTTTTGGTCCATGACGGCTTATCCATCTACCTGGAATTGAACGTCCAGCTTAGTCGTGAACAACAAGAGTAAAGTGAAGAACTGCACCGTTCTGCAGAAATATGAGCTCTGTAGTGTTAACCCATTTAGTAATGAGAGGCGACTCAAAGTTCATGAGCGTATCCAAGTAGTGTTCATTGTTCACTATGTTCCAAAAAAAGGACTAAGAACAAAGGGGGGGTTCCCCCCTACATTGGTCGATGTCATGCCACACCACACAGTTATTTTTGCACGTGACTGCATATTCTCAGCAATAGCACCTCTATCAGCGTTACTCCATTAATGTGGATAAGGATATTAATAAAACCACCTACATAGAAAATTGTTTAATCAATTCATAAAATATTCTCGAATATGTTAGGATTGTTTTCCTACCATCGTAAATGATTTCTGAAAATCCGTGCGGTGTAGCATTCTCGGAAAAGAGTTGCTGGACGTAATGAGGCTTCCAGGGATGAAATTAAAATCTTTATTTAAAACAGTGTGAATGGTATAACGTGTTATCCCGATCTCTCTGGATGCCTGATAGGTGGACTTTGAGTCCTTCTTTCAAACACAGTCCGTACTTGGATAGAAGTTTTCTTCAGGCTGTTAAATTGATGGTCAATTTCAGTAGTTGATGATAAATCCACTACAGAACCAATTTTTCTTAATTTAAATTAACATATTTTAATGGTTTTTGGATTAAATGTTGCATTTCTACTATTCTCAACTCTCCAACCACGTTGTGCTTCAACAACCGATTTCTATACTTCGTGACTTGTTGCGATTTTTCCTCTTTCTCATTAAAGAATTAAAGATATGATTTTCAGAGATTTTTTTTAGTGCAGTATATGCAATAAACTTGCTTTCTGCATGATAACGATCATTAAAAAAACTTTCCAACATTATGTATTAACAACTTAAAAAAATATCTATTGACTTATCAGACAAACTGTGTATATATTGAAATTACACATTATGTATATTGAAATAAATATATTAAAAAGAGTAATATGCTTTTAAACATCATTTAAAGGTACTCAGGTAGCTGTAGTAGCATTTAGTTTAGTAAATGTTAAAAATACGAAGGCCATATACGAAGGTTTTAACGGTTATGGGTTATGACTCATTTTCATTTTAAAAAAAATAAAACTATTTTAATTTTACTAAATTAAAAAAAATACTTTTAAAAAACCCAGTTGTGTTGCATAACTTTTAAGGTGAAGCCGGAATTATCTAGAAATGTAATTCTAGCCCCAAGGGCTTCCCTCTAAGGAAAATGCTACTTAGGAGGAAAATTATTAATAAGCTAATGCTTTAATAACTTTATAACATATTTTTGACACCCATTTCACTGTGTGAAATTTGAAAATTGTATGATAAATGGGTTATCGAGATAATTAATTATTCCTAATGTTATAGACTTTATCACCCCCTTAATCCTTAAATTCTATTAATGGTAAGTACTATTAATAATGTTATCCCATTCAGTCCAAGGTGTCTAACCTTTGACTGACTTCCAAATATATAGAATTATATACGATTTTAAATATGTGAACTGTTTTAGCAAAAAATAAGGCAATTTTTAAAATACACGAAAGTAATGGAAAAAGGTCTTTTTCCTCATTATTTTAATTTAGGGGCTGGTAGGACATAAAACTAGCGAAAAATATATAAGCCTCCTAAGAAATATTAAATTATTTAAATAAATATATATATTATACTCTGGGAGTAAAGTTCAAAATACAGAAACCATGTGTTTCCATGCGTCTTTGATCGATTATGTCCAAGATTAAATATCATCAAGAGTCATATATGTAAATTATCATGCCAAATTTCATTCAAATCAGTCCATCCAAGCTTTAGAGATCACGAAAAAAACCCGGCATACGTACGTACATGTATTTATCCGGAATTTTCCACTGTTAAAATTATATTTTTTTTGTTAGAGAGGGTTGTGAAACGTCAAGATCTGCAAAAATCCTTTCTTACAGTATTTGACTACATTAGCATATTTTACATTGTGCATTGTAAACTATGTTTACCTGGTAGACTGTTTACGAAGTAAATTGTATTTGTTGAATAAAGCTATTAGATAGTTACTGCATTAGTTATTGCAGCTGTTCAGTATAACCAAATAATCAAGGAACTAAAAACAAAATTTAATTTTAATTATCTAAAGTCTTATATAAATTATTAATATCTATTGCGTAGAAAAAAAATCTGATCTGGACACATATGCCTTCGTTGCACGCCTTTTAAATAATATATACACAAAATTTTTTTTTAACCTTTTTTCGTTTGAAAGTAAGATACCATCCTCCAGTTCTTTATTAAAGTGGACAGTTACACAATTATTAAAATATTAGTTTTTATTACGTCAAATATTTCTACAGTTATTAATTCAACAATCTTACCTGGAATGCAAGGTTAGATTAAAAGTCACTTTATTATTCTTTAAATAAATATAAGTCTTATACCTATATTTTTAAATATTCTAAATACTATATATTACTAGTATATTCTAAATACTATATATTCTAGTAGTCTAATACTACATTTTTTAAATATTATGGTGAAACCATCTACAAAATGAAATCGTACAGGAAAAAGGAGAAGATAACTAAATTTTATAGCGATATTTATTATCAATTAAGCAGAAACAAAAGCATAAATAAAAACAATACGATTCTAAATGATAATTTTCAATTAAAATTAAATAATCAGATGTTTCACCAAACTGATTTGGAAAAACTATATGACTAGGTTGTAGTCCTCTCTTTTTTTTTTGTTCAGCCTCCGGAACCACCCTAAGGTATTATTTCAAAGAATGAATGAGGATGTTATGTAAGAATGTGAATGAAGTGTAGTCTTGCACAATCTCAGGTCGACCATTCCTGACATTTGTGATTAATTGAAACCCAACCATCAAAGAACACCGGTACCCACGATCTAGTATTCAAATCTAAATAAAAGTAACCACCTTCTCTAGATGTGAATCTGAGAACTCTCGACTTCAAAATCAGTTAATTTGCGATGACGAATTAAACCACTAGACCAATCTGATGGGGTTTCCTTGTATTCCTAATAAATTACATATAAACATCTACTTTTAAAAATACATAAAATTTTATTTCGTTAACAACTTCTGATTTTTTCATACTTTTTTTTATATTGTTATTATTGAATTAATATTTTTCGTAAAAACTTCTTTTAGAATCAGAGGTTAATAATTATTAATATATCGATATATTTAAATTAAGAAAAAAAATTAAAAAAAAGAAAAAAGAGATGAAGTCTGATTCAAAACATGTGCCTTCCCAGGTAAAATCCAAATATTTTATTAATTAAATTTTTTTTTGGCTACTACTCTGGGACCAAAGTAAGTACCACCTAAGATATATCACTGAAAAGCTCTCAGTGAGGGCTTATTACTGCAGTTAAGAAAAAGCCCAAAATCCGTTTTTTTTGGATTTTGGGTTTTTTTCGGACACATTTGGTCCAGTCGATTGTAACCAAAAGGAAAGGTGCACAACTAGATGTTACAAAAGTACTAAATCCAAAATTTCAACATCGTACGGCTAATCGTTTTTGAGTTGTTCTATATACCTACGTACATACGTACAGACGTCACGCCGAAACTAGTCAAAATGGATTCAGGGATGGCCAAAACGGATATTTCCCTTGAAATCTGAAAACTGAATATTTCGCGATCGCAATACTTCTTTTACTTCGTACTAGGAAGTAATAAATAAAATTATTACATTTATTTTTCATCCACTTAACTAATTCAATTCCTATTAAAGATACGTTGCGATTTGTTGTCATTGTGAATAATAAGTGTCCCTATGACCCAATGAGATGAGAATATAATTATAACGTATAAATGAGGTGTAATCTTTCACAGACTCAGGCCCACCATTCCTTGAGATTTGTGGTTAATTGAATCCCAACCACCAAAGTAGTACACAGGCAAATATTGCCTAATATTCAAATCTGTATTAAAGTAACTTCCTTTCATTAGTATCAGCTATTTAGCAGTGATCCAAAATTTGTCTGTTAATAAATTTTTGATAATTCAATAAAAGTTAAGAAAGTGATTTGATTACATATCATTGTAGAATTTAATGATCTTTTTTTTAATTTTAATTTTAAATTTTATTTGACTGCAAAAAATAGAATAAAAACTAAATTTAATTATTCTATTTATAGGGTTTATTGGGATATTTATAGGGTTTTACAGTTACAATTAACCAAATTTTGCGTATGACTGAGTTTCTCAAGCGAAGCTTGATTAATCGGATTATTTTTGGATTTTCGTACAAGGAAGTCATGTAATATCTATATTAGATTTTTTTTTTTTTTTACAACAAACAAATATTTATTGAATAACGTCTTGGTATTATAAAAAAAAAAATTTGGAATTAATAATTAAGTGGATACTAAGTATAGTTAGTTGTATAGGATTTAAGTAGGTAACTAATTGAATTTACACGTTACATCATTATACTTGAGTGTGACATGTATATAGCGTTAGTGGATTACATTTAGTTGATACAAGGATTTGCTTTTAATTAATAGAATTGAATATATAATATTATAATTAATTAGAGATTATATTTTAATAAATTAAATGTACATTTGAATGTTTATTTGTTAGAATTTTTGTTTTTAAGTTAAAATTCAAGTATATACGCAAATATATATTAGCGAAAATAACTTTCACCATTTACTGCGAATTTATATTTTTATATGTTTTTTAATATCGTCTATATACCATAGAAAGATCAAATGAGACTCTTATAATTTACGAATTTTAAGACAGTTTTTAATTAATCTTGAAATTTTCTTGATTGTAATCTTTTTATAGAAAGCAGTTTTATTTACTTAAGTTTTAGCTTAATAGTTTAAGTTAATTTATAGTGGTTACGAAGAAATTATGTAACGCTTAAAAAAAATTACGTTTGACGAAAACATTTTTAAATGTCTTAGCTTGAATGTTTTACAATTTTTTGGTCTTAAAAATTCATTCTATTTTTACTTTCTTTTCTTGTGACTCGCTCCCAGTTTATTAATGCGTGACTGAATGATCTATCGTTGTTGGTCCTGCTCTTTTTACATCTGTTGCAGATTCTCTTGATACAGAGTAGTAAAAAAAATTCACTTTTTATATATGTATTATATTTTTCCTCTGGCTTTTTCTGATTATTTTTTTTTTAAGAGGTTTTAAATAATGTTGGTATTTTTTCCTAACTTTAATATTTTTCATCATCAAAATTTTTGCAAATAGTTTCGTATAATTTTGAACAACAAGAGTAGTTTTTACATTTTTAATTGAGTATTGTCCAGTTCAAAAAAAAAAATGTTATTTTGTAATGTTTGTCGATTGTGACAAACCTAAGGTATATTTATTACTTTTTTGTGTTTTTTTTTTTTAATTTTTTTTATTTATTATATTAGTAAGTGTCTCATTTTAATTTTATAAAAAGTTGGATGGTGAAAATCTGAATTTTTTTACGAATTTTAGAACTGCTAAAAATGGTAATCTAGATTCCACAGTTAATTTTATTGACCAATATTACACATTTTTAAAGACATAATATAATAGAAATTTTAAAATTACGATTTTTTTCTTTAGCATTTTATTATTTGTAATAACTGTTATATGGTGGATAAGAGCGAAAATAATATTATACTTTTTCGTTGAATCGTACATCATTGAATTAAAGGTCTTTCAGAGATTTTTTAAATGCGGTATATCTATACAGTTGTAAACTCTACCGATAATTTTTTTTAACTTTTTCATCAATTATGTACTTTTCATGTTCTTCAACAGACGTAAAAAAATTGGAGCTTTCATTAAAGAGATGATTAATAATAAATTTGTTAAAACATTTTTAAATGTGTAAGACGATACCCGTGCTATCGTTTACATGCTAATTTAAATCGTGCGTTGTTTTGAAAATCCGAAACTGGTCCTAGTTCTGTTACGTGTAAAACACGTTAACATAAGGGGTATATTAGGTTAGGGAGAATCCATTAAAAGGAAATGAAGTCGAAACGTAATCGTGCGTTTAAAAGAAGACGAGTCGGCTTGCCGCCCTCGTTGGAATGCAGCTGGCAACCCCGTGATGGATTGCAACCCCTATCCATAGCTTTCTCTTTCTATCTACCCGGTTTCAAATCAATTAAAACACAATAGTACAGAACACATGCTCGTCTTTCTCTACTCTACTATTTGTATTTTCACTAAACCATGATCAGCCGAGTGGATAACCCGATACAGCAAGCAATATGACTAAAAACAATCTACTAGAAACAACATAAAATAATACCATACTAGTAAATTCATCGGGTTAAATGAAACCTGCACGCACATCATCCATTAAAATTTCTTCTCAATCTTTAATTTCTTTTCTTCCGAATCTTTTAGTTTATCCTTTTTTTTGTTCAAAATATGTTTTTCAATTGATTTACATGTATATCAGTTTTGAATAGATGTGTTTCAGAAATGAATTTACTATGATATTTTTTTTGTTTTATGCTGTGCATGATGCAAATACAAACCTGATAAATCATGTTTCATACCTTACATAGTATTGATCCGTTACATCAATTATCTTAGAAATTTATTAGAATAATTATTCATGTTTTATTACTATTATTATCGTAAAATAGATTGTTTTCTTTTTGTATATGAGAAATTGAACAATAAGACGGAAGGAATACATGTGTATATGCTAATCAGTAAAAAATGGATATTTTAAAAAGGTAAAACCATTAACTAGCCAATTTAATCATTCTTCCTTTTTTCGGTCATCAGAATTTCTACCAAAGTTTTATATATATATTTTTTTTTAAAAAGTCCTACTAGATCCACAACAATTTTAGGTTCTCTGAAAAATGTTTTAATCTCTAAATTCTGAAATCTCAATAGGATCCGACAAATACATGTCCTTAAAACATATTACAAAATTCATCCACTTTTAATTGACTCGTATCTTTGAAAAATTTAAATTATATATTAGTTACTGTTGCAGTTATTTATTCAACAACATTTTCATTTAGATACAGTATCAGAATTACAATTTCTTTTTTTTTTGTAAAAAATTTTTATACCTTTACTTCTCTTATACTTATCTGATGCAAAATGCCCAAATTTAGAAAAATCTAGCATGTATAATAAACTTATAAGATGTATCAAACATGCAATTGATAATGGTGTTTTCGAAATGATTTATTAGTTGCGCTATTTTTAAGCTTTATTATCAACTTAACATAGATTGGTGTCCTCCAAAAAATTATTCTTAAATTCACCACTCATCTTTTTTTATTATTATAATTATTTACAATTTTATTTTATGAATTAGACTTTCTCTAAACAAAAAAAAAGTTCATATTTATTTTATATTTTTCACCATTAAGTAAATTTCTTACAATTCCTGCAAAAAAAACAAATTGTAAAAAAGATTTATTATCTGACTGTAACATGATATAGATTAATATTAATTTTCAGTTACAACAGTTTTGAAAGAGATGTACGTCGAAAATAAGATCAGTAATAGGCATGATTTACATTAAAATATCTATTATAATGCTAGTTGTAATATCATAAAACCCAGCCTATGATATAAACTTTTATTATAATGTAGTACATGTTTTAACTTGACAATATAAATAAATGAATTTATTTTACTGCATGTTATTTTTTATGTTTGCTTTATGTTAAAATAAACTGTGCAACTTATTTTACAAATTTTTTTAGTTAATAATTGTCATAACATAACGAGTATAAAAATCACCATTATTAATTGCAACGTTATTATCAACATTATTACGTAGAAAAGTAATACTGAAGTCTTTTTTTTTTTAAATATTGTTTACCAACTCTTCCTCCTGAGACCAGACCCGCAATTAAGCATTAATGCAGCCCTGGGAGGTGGCTTTTAACGCCCTTGTTTGTTAATAGCATCTCGTCGTTTTCACTTTGCCTTGTGTCTTACTCGGTCATGTGATGCCTGCCTCTAACGCAGGCAACCCGAAGGTCATCCGTGCCGGGACTCACTCTTTCCAGTGCCTGGCTCTAAGGGAAGAGACCCAGAAGCCGTCCCCGTTGGGACTCGTTCCAGGGTACCGTTCCAGAGTATCACAGTTCTGTGCTCCATAATCGGCGTCCACCCGCTCAAGTACGGGTGGACGACAACTGCACAGAAGGCTGTCCGAGACCTCGTCACTACCCCGCTTTCCACAAGGACACTGAAGACGATCCATAATATCAGCTCCTACTCCTATTGTCAGGACAGAAGTTCATCTTCGGCCAGCGCATTAAGCTGTTTGATTTGTTGGTGGTCGACCTTTCAGCAGATAACACACACCCGCGGGTTTTCACAGCCAGCTTGTTGATGCCCACACTCTCCACAGTTAAAACATAGGTTTGAGTGATCAGCTCCTTGACAGATGGAGGACACGTGACCTAGGCCCCAACAATGAAAACACCCATCCTTGGGGTCCCTCATTTGAGGGATGTATCCACCGATCTTGACCCGGTGCTCAACTAGCCCCTTCGCAGCACCATACGCACGATTGTTGCATTCTGAGTCGCACCGTAAGTCGGGTGAACCGAGGACACCCGAAATTCAGCATTCTTACCAATCAACTGTCGCACTGCCACGGTAATCTCCGCCTGATTGGTGTTACAGTTGGGCTGTCCCTTGACTTCATATCAACATGAAGGTCCTTGGCCTTATTATATTGGACCGTCTATAAGGGTTCTGCAATCTTATCAGCACCCTGAACCCGAAAACGTAGTTCACCCATGGGTCCTATTCGCAACGACAGTACACCTCTTCGGTGGCGACTGTCTCTTACTGTTCTAAGCAGTTCAGCATAGGAACGATATGCCGCCTTAACCACGACAGTGGTTAATTTTGAATAGATATTTTAAATAAAAATTACAATCTATTTAAAATTATGGCACGTCTGAATTATTATATTTAAATAAATGTATACCGAATGAAATATAAACCCTTCCATAAGAAATTTAACACAGTAAAATCATTAAAAAAAAATTTAGTTTTATTTTTTTAAAATCCCCTTTGCATTTAAAATATACATACACTAAACTTGCTGAAATGAAATTTCTTTCGGTTTATTTATGAAGGCAGTACGTTCATCTTCGTTTCTTATTCTAAGCACGAAAATGCAAATTCTCTTACAGTTTTTTGCTGTTTTTAAATCTTATTTTATTTTCTTGGGTAAAATTTTTTACTTAAAAGGAAAATATGTTTTATCTTTTTTTAACTCGTAGTATTATTAATAAGACGTTGTAATGTGGATTAATTAGTATTTTTGTTACTTTTTTTTTGAGATTTGATTTTATTAATTTTGTCCTTTGTCAACGTAATGAAAAAATAAAGGCTAGGAAACCACGAAAATTCATAAATAATAAACCATCTTAACAACTGTAAAGTACTTACGAGATGTATGAAAAATGTCTAACATACAGACTTACTTAAAATTGCAAAATTACATCTCACTGGAATATAAAAAAAAGAGATATTTTAAAATGTTCATCATTTTTAAATGTTAACGAACTGTGGATTTCTGTTAAAATAAAAAATCTGCCAAACGTTTTTTATGAAATAAACTCCCAAAATATTAGAATACATTTTTTAGTTTTAAGAAATTTCTTTGAATATCTCTCTATATAAATATATGAATGTAATAAATAGAATTTGACGACAAATCTTTCATATAGAATAATAAATATTCCGTAATAAATTCAAGTTTTTAATACAATTTTATTGCAGCAAAAGAAAGTAACTATTTTTTTTTTTTTTAATTAGGTTTTATACGGGCATCGACTGCTATGGTCATTAGCCCTCGTCACATTTTTAAAATTAACCATTAGTCACCGTAAGGCTCGTCATATGTTAGGGTGTAAAGGGCCCTAACATTTCTTTAAAAAGCACAGATAAACACAACACAAGACACTACAAACACAATCACAGAAAAGAACACGTACAGGGTGTAGAGGGTCCTGATATTTAAAAGAAAATAATTTAATTTAACAGAAAAATATTGATAATATTATCATTATATAAAGTTTCGATATCTATAGAACTCGACTTAATCATTTTTATTTACAGCACACCACCAGGAACGGGTCGTTTCTTTAGTTTTCCTGATGTTCTGGGACTGCACTTTGACGCTGAGTCGAGTATAGCGTTTGTTATGCTGTCAGCGTCAACTTCGATAACTCCAGTTGTCTGTGGG
>JAAAKQ030122844.1:0-13732 GCA_010016005.3 Zanna intricata | reverse complement strand
ATTTTTTTTTTTATTTATTTTTTTAAATTAATTAATTTTTTTTTAATTTACTTCTTTTTTTTTTAATTAATTTTTAATTTTTTTAATTTTTTATTTATTTATTTTATTTTATTTTTTTTGTTATCCCACCGTAACGCGCCGTTACACCCTCTAATTACTAGAACTCAAACTCAACAGATACGTATTAGACACTTCACTCTGAACGCTTTACTCTAACTTTAAGTCACCGTTTGTTTGTGAGACCGTTCTCCAACTACAATATAGCATCGCACCTTTCTCCGAAATTATTAAATATTTAACTTGGATTTCATAAATTTATACTTTATCGTTTTACCCTCAGATACTTTATGTATAATAAATTTGAAAAATAAATTGGACTATTATTTTATCTCCTCTTAACCAACAAAATTATCTTGCCACAGTCATAGTTAATATAAAGTGTTCCTGGAAACAATACTTACAATATAGCTAAGACAAAATACTGTTAACAGTGGCCAAATTTTACTTTAATTTTTACCTACACAATTTAACCACATTGTAGGATTAACTAAAAAATGCGTGAGATCTACTGTTCATAAAATTATTAATAGACAGGACATATATACCATCTGGTTAAAAACTAATAAAAGATATGTTATTTGTAGTTATTTAACATCACGATGTAAACAAATTTAAAAGTTATATTTTTAGGTAACTATAAAGTCAATTAAAAACGCAAACCTCGAATAATTCAGAGAATTAAGCTCACAAATAAGATACTTTAGTTTTAAATATTCAATAAATTAAAAAAAAAAAAAAAAACTGATGATAATCATGAATAATATATTTTGTTGACTAAAATGAAAATTTATCATTTTTTATTTTACTTTGTTTTTTAATGATATTTTTGTTTACTCCATAATAAAAAAAGGGGTGTTAGATAATTTTTTTTTTGTTCAAAGTGTGTACGCAAAGTCATAAATAGGATGCAGTTATGATATACGAACGTTAGTACTCGTACATCAGTTCATTAATATGGAGAGATGTTAAAGTTAAAACTTTAGAGTGTGTATACATGTTGTAGGCAATATATAGCTAACATTAAAATGAAGAGGGAAAATACAGTTATATTTTATTATTCATATAATGTATTTATGAATGGACGTTGTTGAATTTGTATTTATTTTGTATTAAACAACCCACTAACATACACGTACATGCATATTACAATACAACCACCGATATAAAAGTAATGCTCAACAGAACATATTTTTTCAGTATAGTTAAAATGAGTATAATGTTGCCAAGTTGCATGAGTAATAGAGTACGCTGCTAGAAAATAAAATGCTGTGTTTATAAATACGACTCACCAGAAGTCATGTTTCCAAATACGTTTTTAAAAAGAGTTCAAACAGAACATAAGAACAACCTAAAGAATATATATTTTTGAAAATAAGTTAATAATTATCAAAAGAAAACAGTATTTTTTGATTGAAGCTTCTCCAAAAAAATTTGACAGCTAAAACCTTTCTTCAGTAGTAGACATTTAAAAGACGTACAAAAGAGGATTAAGAACGGACGGCCCTTGGGAGCATGAAGAAGTGGTATAATTTTATAGCCTGATTTTGAAAAAAAAAATAGCATTGTTTATTAACAATCTTAAACACATACTTCTCATACATACAAAAAGATCAACACAAATCAATTATTCCATGATATAAAAACGAAATGCAAGATTCAGATCAACAAATCTGCTTGCCGAAGAAAAACTATCCCTTAAGTCTAATCTTTTTTTTAATTTTAATATAAATAAATTTTTTTTCTAATTAATGTGTACGTTGCAATCTGTTCAACTAGTGAACAATAAGAAACCCCTCATCATGGCCCAATGAGATGAGGATGATATGTAAATGAGATTTGGTCTTGTACAGACTCAGGCCGACCATTCCTGAGAAGTATGGTTAATTGAACCCCAATCACTAACGTACATCGGTATTTTACTGTCTAGTGTTCAAACAGGTAAAAAAGCAACTAAATTTTATTAGGATTCGAACCTCATATTTATCATTATAAATATATATTATTAAAAATATAATACCAATATTTCTTTTTGTATTAAAAACAGTGGATTAGCTAAATAAAAATTTTTCAATTATTCAAGAGATTTTTCAGTAATCTATTAGATTTTCCTACAAGAAAAGTAAAGTAGACGATCTAGCTGAAGATAAAATATTTCAGATGAATAATCTTATGTCTTATGGAACTGTTTACCTGTTCATAACAGGTGATTTTAAAATCTTTTGAAAGGAAGTAATTTTTATTTAACTGGTAAGCTGGTCATCACAAAATCGTCAATAAAAATGTATTACAGCTACCCGGATACAACGGCTCAATCCCGCAAAGGATTGTAGATAGGTTGGGAGTTCCTTCCAACCAGAGGGAAGGAACCCAACCTACCTCTAGTTTCTCTTAGAGCTTTTATCTTAGTGGGATTTGTCTTAGGGGTTGTCTGCTGTACTTCTAAGGGCAATAAATAGTTATTTCTCACCTTCCAAGCTGATTATAGTAAACTTGAAGATCCCAGGACCTCTACAAAAGGTGAATATCCCTGATGATTTGGTTGATTTGGACCCGTATTCATTGATCCTTTTTAAATAATATTTTGAAAGTCATACAAATTAACAGTTTTTTTAAAATGTATTTATTAGTTTTTAAATAGAGTGCTATAATCTCTAAACGACGCATAACATTATATGTAAATAAAGAGATATTTTCGCTTTTAACTTATTTCTAAAGATCCAGTTTTTAAAGCTTAAAAATTTTTAAATCATGCTTTGCTTGTTTCTAAATCGATCGATTCAAAGATTCATTAATTGATTTTGTAGCAGAATTTAATTTGATAAAACTGTTTCTTTCAAATTAATAGATTCAGATTTAAGCTAAACTTAAGTGAAAATTTTTTTTAAAAAACATAACACTGTGTGGTCAACATAGACAATTTATAAATCATTATAGATTGATTATTCTAAAACACCGTTTCTCAACCTGGAAACTGCGATGATATGAAAGGGGGAACCGCAAAATTAGCCAATAACTTTAAACGGAAACAATAAAGAAAAAATTTTATGAGAAAAAAATCATTTATTGCAAATATTTTTCTTATATGCAGTATGTTTTATAATTATGTGGTGTATTCTTTTCTTTCGGAGTTAGATTGGTTGCCCTGTGGATTCACTGAACGTTGCTCAGTAATAAACCAAGACGTCAATTGTTGAGTAGTGATTGAGATTAAATGTGCTTTGTTTCGTGTTGTTTCGTTTATCAGAAGCAATATTTGCGAGAAACGTAACGGTTCTTTCGGTAGAGGAATGCAATTTTTCTCGTTGAACACATTTTCGTGAAGGTGACAAGTTTTCTGAAAATTTTCCAAATATCTATTTCTCATCGCAAAGCATTCTGAACTCTTATCAAAAAATTTCCGGTAATAGGCTCTTTTGAAGATGCTGATTGAAGTGGAAGATCAACTAAAGTAAACGAATAGAAGCTGCTTGATATTTCAGATGCAGTGGTCGAAAGTCTTATCAATGACAATGCGTAAGTTAGCACAACAGCAAGATATCGAACTTCTTCCGCACATAAATCTGTATGAAAAGAACTGAAACTTTTTCTCTACAAAGTAATGTGTTGAAAAACTGAAACCATCAGATCATGACAAAAACTAGATTATTAGTCTATTGTCTATCTATAAATTATATTAGATTATTAACAATGGTTTAAAATTTTTATTGATCACGATTCTGTAGGTATCCTCGACATTTCTTTTTTTTTTTACAGATGAAGCGTGGTTTCATCTGGAAGAGTATATTAATTCACAAAATAGTTGACCATGATCGACTACTAACCCCCATGAATTACGCGAACAATCTTTAAACGAAGCGAAAATTGTAATCTTGGTCGGAGTGAGTAGAACGCTCATTGTGGGTCCAATCTTTTTTGAAGATACAGTTAATAGTGAATGTTATTACTGTGCTGTTTTAACAAACTTCATTAGTCAATTAACAGAGATAGAAATCAATCACGGTTGGTTCCTGCAAGATGTGTGTGTCCACAGCACACACAGCTAACAGGTCGATGATTTTTTTACGAAATGTCTTTGGTGAACGAATTATTTCGAAGGGTTTGTGGCCTGCACAATCGCCCGATTTGACTAAGTTAAAGTGTTCGAGAACAAATTGAAACGTGTGGAGTGTTGTATGATTGACCGGTTACTTGATGGTGATTATAGAAAAGGAAAAACAGGGTGTGAAAAAAAAAATTGAAAATTAATTTTATCAATTTATACTCATATATAAAATTATCTAATGAGATAAACCGTTAATATAGAAAAAGATAGGGCTGTGGATAATCTTAGGCATACGAAAAAAAAATATAAGTCAACATCCGGTTGACTTTTTACTGAAAAATTATATTTTGATACACTGCTACCAATAATTTATGCTTTTCAAATTTTTTTTTTTTTTTTTTTACTGAACGACCAACAATAAAAAAGAAAGATTGATTAAATTGAAAGTGAAACTGTTTTACTTTTCTTTTTTCTATTCTTTTTTCAATGTGAAAAGTTAAGTACAGTTTTACTGTACGACGTGGCTCGTTTATCTTTAAAGAATCTTTTTCAACAAGATCTAAAGCTAAATTCCGTTACACAACTTTTTTTTAAAAGTAGTAAGTAGTAAGGAAAAAAGTACAGTTTAGTTTAGTAGATACAAGTGAATTAAATTAAAGTTTAGAATTTATAACTTTGCCTAATCTGAATTATTACTTCATTCATTATAAAGTAAAATGGAAACTATTATGTACTTAAAAGTTTTCATCTATTATCTTTGAATTACTTCTATAACAGTAAGCGGATTTTTTGCTTTACCATTAAAAAATTATCATGTGCATCAGTAAATTATAAAAATAATATATCAATAGCTAATTGATGGTAAAATACGCGGAAGCATGAGTTTGCGAACTAAAAAACATTAAAAATTAATTAATAATCTGAAAAATCACTGGAAATGTTATACGTAAATTCAATTTTTACGTCGACACATCTTTAAAATTGCTGAATATTACCCGATGTTAATGTACATATTAATAATAATAATTAAAAATAATAAATAAACGAAGATGGATTGTCTCCCATCTTATTAAACTTAGTTTTAGACAAAATCATGTAAACCTTCTGAATAGAGAATGACAAAAATTTTATCTGCTTTCGCAGGTAATCTAGCACTGTTCGTAAAATCAGAAAACGCAGTTTTCTATCTTGATGATCTAAAAGAAATAGCAGAAAAAGCAGGCTTGCAAATCCCCTACTAAAAAAATAAACCTTGAAAATTTTCCCCAAAAAATCATTGGAAACCAATATGCAAAGATAATGAAAATCCAATTTAAATATTTAGTAGAAATAATCACTAAAAACAGGACAGATGAAACAGGTTTCGAGATTCAAATTAGAAAAATTTAAATTCTTAACCAGTTTATAACAAAAAGAATCTTTCTACGGGTATTCAAAACGTTATGCAGCCTTACGGGAAAATAAATAATTTACAATAGTAATTGAAAATGGCCTTCATTATACGATTACATACATGCGTAATTGAATACGACCCTTGCATGCTCATAAATACATGCTGTAACGTTTGTTGAGAAAACGTTGTGCAGCGACACACCGTTCAATTTCGATCTGCGATTCGGGATTGGTGTGAGGATGAGTTTTGTAAGCAGCATCCTTAAATTAAAGAAAATACTATAGAAAATCTAGGGCCTCAGAAGAACAGAAGAAGGGTACAGACTAAAATCGAATTTATAAAAACCCAATATTTCGATAATGCAATTAAATTAAAAGCAGATCAAAATTTTTTGAACATACCATTTCTGAATACATTGGCTTATTTTAATATATTTTTAGGTATGAATTTAAGTAATTTAAATTAATTATATTTATTTACCTAATACAAAAATCATATTCAAATTTACTTTTTCACTAATTAAATTTTCATTGTTGTTTTTTTTTTTTTTTTTTTTTTTATTAAGTATATTTTCTTGAGGAAATATAAATCCTTTACCTTCAAGAAAAAAAAGGAAAAAATACTAAAAATTACTAACTAGATGAGAATTTATTTTTATAAACATAGTATATACAATAAAGTTTCGCTAAGTTTTCTTTAATTAAAAAAACTTATTTTATGTAGTTTTATTACTCGTATTACGCTGTAGAATAATTTATTACTTTGTTACTATATTTTAAACTTAATTTAAAATCAGTAGTAAAGTTAAATTGATTATAGATTAATCTTACGATGAGATAATTTATTAATTATTGATAAGATACAATATTTATTTCATTAAGAACGATTTACCACAATTCTTGACTTAAATTTTTTCATGATTTAAACAAAAAACATCATCACTAAATATATTAAAGTTCAAATAAAATTTTATTCTTTAACGACTAAATGCTAAATATAATTAATATGCGTTTCAAACTTAAATAGCTATATAAATATATTGTTTGAAGGTTCTCACCTTTAATATATATATATATATATAGCTATAAGAAAATGAAAGGAATAAAATAAAGATGTAAAGTTTAAAGAAAAAAGTTATAATAATAAAAATATAATAAATTTAAAATTATATCATAGCCAAGTACTTTAAAATAAACTAAGGTCATAAATTATCTCTTTATGATAATTTTTTTTCTTTATAAATAAATATATATAATTTTTCGTTTTTTTTTTTTTTTTTTTGTTTTTTAGTAAGCGGACTACCTTAATAAGAAAAGAAAGGTGGCACGGGTGGATGTAAGATAGAAAGTTGTTAATAAAAAGTAAACTCATCAAATTTCGAGGTCGCTTCTTATTATGTTCCAACAACTATTTCTTTATCAGTCTATATGCATAATATAACAGGCGTCTTTTATTACATTCTTCCTTTTTTTTTCCTTAGAGGAAAACTTTTTCTTTTTTTTTTTTTTTTGAAAAAGATAATAATTATTACTAACTTTTCCTTCAACAACTTTTGATATGATTTTCACAAAGTTTTATTTCATTTTTCAAGAGTTTTTCGAATAATGCACAAACTTTTAAATCGAAAATATAACAGTAGTTTATGGGTTGAAGTTGGCTTCTGCCTCTGCTGTACGCTGTACTAACTCATGATACATGACCTCGTGTATTAAACTTGCAGCCAACTTTGCATCCAGATAGGGAATATTCTCATTACTTCCACACGAGCTGTTATTCTCTCTCTCTCTCTTTCTCTTTCCTTTTTTAACCACCTCTATCCTTTTAATCACTCTTTTTTTATTTATCTCTATTTTCTTCGTAAACCTCTTTTACAATATCTATTTTATCTCGGACTATTTCCTCATCCACCAATCATTTCCATTTTAGAAAGTCATCTTATCAATATTCTATATTTATCCTAAAAGGATAACTTTATGCATAAAATTAAAACTGTTACAATTTAATTTTATAATAATATTTTATTTATTAAGCCAATTTAATAAATAAATCAATATATATCAAATAATAATTATTTTTTTCTTTTTTTTTTACATAATTTTGAACGTATTACACATTCCAGTACTATATTTGTTTACCAATACATTAAACCTTCTACATAAGTTAAGAAAGTTATTAAGTGTTACACGATTCTTATTTTTAATTAATTACTACAAGGAATTTATTATTAATTTTTAACTAATCCTATAATTATTTTTCCAGCATTGAAAAGAAACACATTTTTACACCTTTTTTTTAAACATTTGATGAAAGTCGGTTCTTGTATATTTAACTTTTTTTGAGATTTTTTTTTATTAAATTAAAAGAATTTTAAAGCTTGATTACGTCGAATATTGGATAAAGTTTGCTATTATGATTTAAAATACAAGCTTCTTTCACAAATAAATTATATTACTTACTACTTCTACTTAAAGGAAATCAAATTTCCAAATCAAATTTCTCCTCTATTTCCAGCTAAACCTTATTTCTTGTTCCTGATAAATCCCATTTCCTTTAATAACGTCTATTACTTTTAAATTTTATCGGTTTCTCTTATTTAAAAATTTATACATCTCTGTTTAATTTCAAGATGTTCTGATTAATTTATACATAACATTTAATTGTGTATAACACGAGTAAGTAAGGGGATAGGACCTACATTATTTTTATTATTCAACCGATTAGCCAAATCTAGCCAAACAGAGTAAAAAAAACATCTTCCCAAAATAATTCATATTCTTCATTCTAACTTCAAGTTTAAAAGCTTTTAAAATCAAATGTCAAGATCGTCATCACCAAAGTATGGATATCTGTTCCAAGACAATTCTAACATCACTTTCCTCTATTTTTTTACTTATACGTCAGAGGTCATTTTAACTACCGTCTTTTACGGCCTCTTTTCTTTTCGTAGATTTTTTTAAAATTTCAAGATGTTGTAACTAATCAACATATAATGTTAAATCGAATATACCACAAGAAATTGTAATAGGACTTACACTATTACTATTATTATATAATATGCATAACTTATTAGTGATACTCTCTTACAAAAATTTTAGAAATTTTATATGAATGCCGTAGTACTTCTTAATGTAAATAATAATCTTAATCGTAATTGAAATTACTTAGGAATTATCATATAACCGTATGCAACAGTCTTGTGTCCCCAAGTGAAGACCAATAAAACAAAATCAATTCATTTTAATGTTTATAAAAACAAATCGTCTGCTTACAAACAAATTAGAAATTATAAACGTTTTCAAAAATAACGGATGGATGTAATTTAAAAAGAAAATAAATCAGTACGAAATTTATTTAATGATATAAAAGGTTACATAACAAATTTTATTTAATAATATACGACCAAATGAACACGATTATCATAATAAAACTAAACAGTGAACTAATATAAACAAATAAAGTTAAATAAATCCATATTATCAATACCCTATTAAATCAATTAAAATCATTCATCCGTGTGTGGAAGTACAATACAATAATTTCACTTTTAATAACCGACAAACTGATAAATATATGGAGTACAGAATCATATATTGCTCACTATAATAATAATAATAGTAGTAGTACTAGTAGTAATAATAATAGTAAAGCCTAATGTTCATTGGTTAGTTGGATTATTATTCTATCGGGAAAGCTAAATACATAGATATATGAATGAGTACGAATATGGTTACAAATATCATGATGCATTTGAAATCGTGCATTAAATATTACACATTCATAAATATTAATGGTTGAGACTTGAATAATCTATCCTAAAAGGGATGATAATTATAATTATAATGGTGAACAAGGGGTAAAAAAGGAGAAAAGGATAAAGTTGTGATGATAATGAAAATAAAATAGTAGAGGGAATTTGAAACTAATCATCCTTTAATATCCCTTATATTTTATCGTATATTATTAAGATGTGTTACCACTACTTTATATTGAAATTTCTGTTATATATCTCACAAAATATGGATGTGTTAAAACTCCTAATTTAAGTAAACTAATACATTATTAATTAATTCAATGTACATATTCCAGTTTATTTCATAATTTCCAGTAAATTCTGCTCACTCGAGTCACATCCCGTCTCCCTTAAATAAATAGATAAAAAATCTATGAACAGTATGTCTCGGTTAATTTTTTTGAAAATGAAATTTATCCAAGAATGTAGTAATATTTTTCTCTAAATTTCTTTTTCATTATTGGATATGTTGATCATAGGTAACACGATTTACAAATAATTGGGTAAACATAAAAACATTTATTCATATACATAAATAAACCGGTCGGGACAAAGCACACGGACCAAAACTTAGTTTGATCGCGATACGTTAGAATGAATGTATTTTAAAATAACAATAAGAAGAAATATAAATAAAGGTATAGAACAAAAACCTAATTTACTGGATTAATGATCACTTATATGTAGACTATTTATAAATTAATCTCCGGTCAAACAAATCGGTCTCCATAGGTACATGGAGCATGCGTAGAAGACATCAGCTAAACGAAAATATTGTTCTAGATTCAGTCAGTCGCCATTTTGTTCTGTATCGTTGAAGTATTAAATGATGAAATATAAAGGTTATTGTTAACGAAGCATTTGATTTGTTAAGGAATTGTTAATTTATTGTTAAGGAAGCATTAGCATTTGCGGAAGTCTTGCAATCATCATTCATTTTTGCAATCAGGACATCTGCAACCGAGATCCAGCGCTGGTTGCGCATAGGTTACGCTAATGTGATTAGTGGTAGTTCTGTGAAATAACGCTTCATAAAATTTAGGGCGAACAAATGTGCACAAAGAGACAGAAAAAGAGCGATATTCGAACGAAAAAATTGAACATGCCACTCGTGATAAATCCCGTTTTACAATATTACTCAACTTAGCGAAATTTTTTTTCAAATTCCAATATCAACTCTACAAAATTTTTACGGATAGATTGGATTTTCGGATACACCGAAACGACTTACAGATGCTACAATACAAGAAGAATGGAAGCGGCACTGACCTTTCTTCAGCAATACCAGAATAAAGGAAGTGCATTTTCTGACAGTATTGTTATTGTGGACAAGATTAGACTAAACTAGATTAAGTTCATCAATATTGAGGTAAATGAACATTCCAAACAGTGGATGATCTATCCGTATTTGCCGAACAAGCCCAAAAAAATACAAATAAACCAATTCCAACAAAAAAAAAAGGTTACCTTGTTTTAGGCCTGTAAAGGAATTTTGATGGTAGAATTTGTGAAACCAAGTACAAAAATAGCCGTAGTACTATAATGAGAAACATTGACCAAGCTTGGGTGAGCGGTAAGAATAAAATATGGGTGGCAACAGTATTTTTTTATGACAATATACAGCTTCACACCGCTGCTAGCAGTAACGTTTTACTAGACAAGTTTAATTGGCAGAATTTTGGGCTTCCGTCTTACAGCCCTGATTTCATACCATCCAATTTTTATCTCTTCACAAAATTGAAAAACTGGTGATTACTTGCGACATCAAAACCACTGGTAAACTAATGGATGGAATCACGGAACTGATGGTTAATTTGGCAATACCATATTTGAAGAGGGAATAGATAAACTGGTGTCATGAAAAAAGTGCTTGAATTTGGGCAGAGACTAAGTCGAGACTAGTATGTAACTTTTTTAAATAGTAAATGTTTTTTTAATTTTATTACTAGTCTATGATTAATTTTTAAACAGCCGTCATATTAAAAAATGTTTCCAAATGTAAAGCAAAAAAAAAAAGGAAAATATACTGATAATTAGACTGAAAGAAAAGGAAACAAAGAAAATGTAATTCGAGAAGAATTGAGCTTGATCTTTTAAATTATTCGAAAATTACTGGCTGAATACTGCGAATGAATATTATCGGCAACATTCAGCTGATAATAAAATAAACATAAACAAATAAAAAAATAATTATTATAAATAAGAGTGATAATAAAAAAAAATCAAATAATTATGATAAGGTAAACAGAATATGCTATGATAAAAGTTGATTGAGCTAAATTAATTAACTCCTAAAGAAATATTTTCAGGAAATATTATGAAAAACAAAACCAATACAAATCTCCATTGTTAAATAAGCATCATTAGTTAAAAAATAACCAAATGAATAACAAAATTAACGATTTAATGCCATAAAGAAACAGAGAAACTTACAGGAAATATTCTACTGGTGAAAATAATGAAAAAAGTTAATTTCTAGCCACAGGTCTGGAAATACTTTGTTTTCGAATTACGGCTAGCAAAAGATTTGGCCTGGATTTCAGCTCTTCTAATACAATGAAACTCTACTGCAATTTTTGGAATCCAAATTAATAAGTAAATTGAGTGGGTTCTTATGTAATCTGAACTGGGAAATAGGATAAAATAGGTCCCAGAAATGTAACTCCAGTAGTTTTAAGATATCTGACGCAAAACAAAACATTCGGTGTAGAAAAAAAAGTTTTTTTTTTAATTTTATAGTCAAAAGCTTTGTCAAATGACTAATAAATGCGGAAGATTTAGTAACAAAAAATAATTAAATGCGGAAGATTTAGTTGAAAAGAATTTAATTGTGAGAAAATTGATGTAAATACAGGCTATAAAAATATATAAAAACTTTTTAAAAATCGATTCCTTATTGAAGAAAATTGATTTTCTTATTAAAGAAAAGTAACACAGAAAATAGTATTATTATATCTGTACTTAACAGACACTCTTTAAAAAAAAAATGCTAATTTACTGAGAAATATTTTAAAAGAAATATAAAATTTATAAAACAATATTTTAGCTGGGTATATTCAATATTTTTACACAGACAAAACGAAATAATTATGTAAAAAACTAAACTGAAAAAAAAAAATGTATTGTTTAGGTTGGCAATACTAATAACTTGCCAACAACGAAAAGTGTGTACTTAGTTTGAATCTGTTGTCATAAATTACCATACTGATAAAGGAAATGTAGTGTTATCATATGTTGATGCAAAAATGCAGTTTCAATTTTCTAAGGAGGAATATGCCGACATAGTTTTTGTTTATATTTGTACCGAAAATTTTGAAGCTGCTTGACGTGAATATCAGGATAGTTTTCTTTGAAGGCGGATTCCAAACACGAAAACGTTTTCTACCGTGTATCAGTGTTTACGAACGAAAGGGACATTTCCAACATGTTCATTTTCTGTTGAACGCCAAGTAAATCATAGTGATAAAGATGAACACCGTTTGATTCAGCATATTCAGTGTAACCCAGGGAAGTTTCAATTAACCATACTTCTTCAGGAGTGGTTGACCTGAGATTGTACAAGTCTAAACTTCATACACATCCTCATTCATCCTCTGAAGTAATACCTTAACGGTAGTTTCGGAAGCTAAACAGATAAAAGAGAGTGTAAACCAGGTACCAGCATCAGGCGAATTTCAAAAAACAGTGGTTTCTCAAAAAACAGTGTGGCCCATCCTACAGAAAGAAAATATTTATCCTTTCCACCTGCAGATTGTTAAAAATTTGCGGCCAACTGTTAACCCCAGCAGTTAAATTTCTGTCATTGGCTTCTAGAAAACGCTGATAAATTAAATTCAGATTTATTTACTGATACCCATTTTTACGAAAAAACGGAAACTTCAATTCTAAAAATAGTAAAGACAATCCACATGTTACTGTGAAAACTAGATTCCAACATAGATTTCACATTAATAATTGGTGTGGCATTATTTTTGACAAAACTCTGAGATCATTTTTTCCATGAAAACCCTTTGGGAGATGCCCATAAGGGCATTCTCGAAATACTTTCATTCCTTGAAAAATAATTTGCTGGCTCTTTTGGAGGAAGTATCAGCATTAAATTACTTCATTTGGGGCCATATAAAAGTGATAATACACCTACAAAAGGTTAATACTAAAGAAGAGTTACTCGTTAAAATACGAAATGCTACCGAATTTACCTGAGATGATACGGAAAGCCATCGAAAATATTTTACGTCGGGCAGAGTGCTGTATACATTGTGAAGGAAGGAATTTCGAACAATTATTGTACTGAATTCTATTATTCTGTTACTACTTATCATTTCATGTGTTAACGCTTTGGCTAAACTACTAGCCGTATGGAGGATAATTTTAAGTTAATAAAATAACAATAACAACACTCTGGTAAGAATAAAAAACTGTATAATGAATTTAATTTACAATCACA
>JAAAKQ030122843.1:19935-31965 GCA_010016005.3 Zanna intricata | reverse complement strand
TAAACTTTTAAGCTGAATTAAAAATAGATATATAGAGTATATATATAGAATAGTTCAGATTATAAGGAGAATTACAAAACATCTTGCAGTGATGAATGGGTAAAAACCTATTTTAACCAATTTTCAACCACGAAATAATTAGATAGAAAAACCACTTACTTCTTTCAGGTTGTGCAATAGGTTGATAAGGAGGAGGAACTGCTGGTGCGGGTGCTGGTGCAGGCTGGTATCGTGTTGTAGCATTCTGGCCGCCACCAGGAGCATAATAAACTGGCATTGTCCCTGAATGGGTTTGTCCCTTAAAATTACATATAAAAAATAATATTTCACAATGACAAAAAATTGCTCAAAAAACAGATAATTTTACGTATACAATACATAAGATACTGGTATTAATGAGGAATTTTATTATGACTGCCGAAAGCACTTCATTTACGCCATCAATAAGAAATATGACATGATTATTCGAAGTTTTATTAAGCTTTTTAAATAAAAAGCTTATGATGAAAAAAAGAGTTTTTCTTCAAATAAAACCACTTTTCCTAAAAAATTCAGTATTTACAAGACTATTTTGCAACAAATCCCTAGTCCAAATTAAGTTAAATTATCTGAATTACTTTTTGTTTATAAAAATTAAGAAAGTTGCTTTTAGATCCATTCACACCTCCAGTGAGGATCTGACCTCATTTATGGTTCAGGAGGATGCTTCTATATGCCACACAATTCTAGAAGTGGGCAAAATTATTCCTTTATTCACGCAATACATGTTTTCATGTGGCTGGTTCTTAGTTTTCTGGAGGAAACACAATTTTTGTTGAGTATAAATTTAAGCTGGTCAACACATATCAACATATAAATAGCTATAAATAGTGGACACAATCGCTAAGAGGCATGACGACACTTTTTGTTTTTGAACCTGGATGACAGATGTACAACTTTTGCTCAGATCTGTTACTATCAATTGACAATACCATATACTTGATTATATGATCTTTTGCTTATAGCTGGACAGTCTAGAGTTAAAATCAATCATGATCTGTAAGTGAAGTAATATGATCTGTAAAGCAGTACAAAGTGGTGGCTGGATCAGCCCTTAAGTCAAGACAAAACTAGGCTTTGCTGCTCTAACTTTTAATAAATTACACTTTTTATTACATTACAAAAAATTCTTGGCATCTTACACAAGTAAACATGATTAATCATATCTGTAAGTTTATTTTTAATCCAGTTATGCAATTCATAATAAAAATTACTATATATTTTTTTTTTTTTTTTTACAAAAATTACAATTAATCAGCACATGTATACACCTATATGTAATGAAAAAATGAAGCCTGCATCATTTATTTTTTGTCATCTACAGGCATTGGTTTATTAAACATTGCTTTAGTGATTGTTTTTTTTTACGCTTAAGTTACACTACATTAAGTTTTAATAAAAAGTATTAAGAAAATGTTGGTCAGTACAGGATTTCTATTTTCATATCTTATGAAATCTGAGAATGCTTTTCCAGAAATTAAAAACTTTTCACAAATCTAATCTGAAAATAATAAACTTAAAATGCAACAGAACAAAAACTTGATTATCACTTTCATATAAAATTATTAAAGGATTACTTAAGACAATGATGCATACACTGTTAAAGTGCACGTAAATTCAAGAAAAACTGACAATAAATCAAGAGAAAAATGTTATTACTTGAACTTGTGGTAATTGGTGTGGCCAATAGACAAGTGGAGCTCCAGTTCTGCTATCCACACTTGCTGCTCCTGCATTACGAGCTCCTGTTCCATCTGCCAGATTCAACCCCATCATATTGTAACTTAATTCTGGTGTCTCCTATGAAAAAAAAATCAATTATAAATCTAATATTTACTAACAAATAAAATTAACTGCAAACTGAAAAAAACAATCAGCTATTCTAATATGAACATAACATATATATGAGTATGTGGATTGGTGCTGCAGGCTATCAGCATATAATGGTTAACAACTACAGTATGTATTGACACTTAAAGCAGAAAACAAATAGTTACAACTGTGCTATACCATTAAAATGATAAAGTTAGTTTTTATTGTCATATCAGATTTATGGGCAAGTTTTTGCATTTTTAAAGGACATTATGTTCCAGTCTCTTAATCCTGGATCAACTGCTTAATAGTAAAATTTGACCCCAGGTCTTTAATAAGAAGGCAAACATTATAAAAATTGATGAATTCTACAATATGTAACACTTATAGAAAATAATCAGTTAATATTTTATCTAAGAAATTAAAAAATATAAACAAAATTTTAATTATATTCAAATTCAAGTCGTTCACAACTGGTAAATTATGCCTCTAAAAATCTGATTTTTCTTCAATACCAGGTATCATAAGGAGTAATATCCTACATAATGGATAACTTAAACATAAAATACCAATCACTGAAGCAGTGTTTAATAAACCAGTGCACAAGCTGATCACATTCAGTATTGATTAATTATGTTTGATGATACCACTTTTAAAACAAAATTAAAACCAGTATCAGTAATTCTAACCGATCATTCGGCAACTATAAAACTTTACAATAGATATATTTACTAACTGCTATAGGAATCCTATGTTCATAAGGAGTAGTTGCTGGAGCTGCTGGTGTGTACATCAGTGTTGGAGGCTGCTGACTGGTTGGCATTTGACTATCAGCTGGTTGAAGTACTAAATTATATGAAGGTGCAGCAGGATATGGATACATGGGAGCAGGAGGAGGATAATGAGGATGTGTATATGGTATGGGGGCAGATGGGTGTGTGGGTGGAGGAGGCGCAGGTAATGGAGGCACTGGTACTGGTGCGGCTACAGGCACTGGAGGGGGTGGTTGTGGTGGCTGTGCTGGTAATATTGGTGCCGGCTGCTGGGAATGGGGCACTGTAAGAAAGAAAAAATATTATTTATTATAGAGTTTCAATCTTAATAGTTTAACTTAAAGATTGATGAGCAAACAACTTGCTAAGAGACATCCTGTAACAATGTTTTAAATAATGTAAAACATTTTTAAAAATTCTCTATAATTTAAATGCATCAGAAAAAAATTACAAGGAAATTTAATTTTACTAGGAAAATACTTTTTAAGATATTAATCATGACTACCATTTTAAATTTAGAACCTTAAAATTTCAATTTTTATTTATTTCTGAGATAATAACAATTTAAACTTGTGAACCAAATTTACTAAATAATTCAATCTAAGAAATAAATTTCTTTTATTATAGAAACAAAAGCATTAAACTAAACAGCTGAACTATTTTAGTGGTATGAGTAACAAACTTCCAAAATACTGCAACTTTTTTATCAAACTAAACAAACAATGTAGAAAAAAAAAATAGCCCTTCTAAGAACCCATCTAGTGATATATCTAGAAGCAGAATCATTACTTAACACATTTACTTCAAAATTTAGAAAAACAAAGGTGCCAAAAAAACTGTACCCAAATTTTTTTTTAAATTTACAAACATTTTATGTGATATAAAATGTCAACCCACAATACAGGTAAAAGAAGAATGTAAAATATTTTATTAAAATGTAAATATTACAACATATAAACGAACATTTATACTATGTATTTTGCATGTTTATAAACCAATTAAAATTTTCCCGCCAAAATGCTCCAAACTGTCATGGCCTCTTGTATAACATAATATCTTGTAAAGCAATCAGATGTTTAATTGAGTGTTTCAGGTGTTTTGAAAATTACTAAGTCTAAAAATGAATTCCAAGTTTTACAAGTACTCTGTGTAGTCTCAGTGTGAAAGTACCACCATTAAAACTCCAAGCAAATTGTTTATTTAACCGTCTACATGTTCATTTAACTAACTGTATACAATTTTACAAGATTTTATGTTCATATTTTGATTTTGTGTTGGTACATTTTACATTTGACAGTACATATTTTGCTATCAAGCTTTATCTGCATGTAGCTTACAGCATCATCTCCATATGATGCTCTTGAAGACCTAAAATGAAATTTAGCCATTATTATAACTATTTAATTATGAGATACATTTTCTTCTGACAACCAGACTCAAAACAAAGGCAGTGAAAATCCATTATATTTTCACTTAAAGCCCATGGACCAGTAATTAGTTAGTATCACTGAAACGCTTAAAATAAAAAAATAATAAAATTATAAATAAAATTTATAATGTTTTGCAAGACATGACGTCATGCACTCGGATTGGCGTTTTGTCAAGTGACCAACGGGCTTTATTTTTACTTATTTACTTCTCAAAAATATTAAATAATCTTAAATAAATTAACAAATTAGGTTGAATGTCAATATTTTTAGATTAAGACCAATTGTAGTAAACAAAATTCTATCAGGTTTTACCAGTCATCTAGCCTATTGGCCTACCTTTAATCCTTCAGTGATTACCTAATTTCATAGAAACTTTTTCATTATAATTTTGTAATAAAAAAAACTAAAGGATTAAAAATTGGCCAAATGATACGGTAAACACTTTGTTCATCAAATCAATTAGCTTAGGATGTACTCATTATTTTTAAAAGTATAACATAAAGTTTTCATAACAAGAGCAAACAAAGAACTGTAACTAATGAATAGCGATACATAAGGCAGGTGACTAACACTTACAGTCATGCAGGCTGCTATAACTTGGCTTGAGACGGTCTGAAGAAGGGATTTTTCAACATCTAGTTTTTTAGGGGGAAAAATAGGTTTTATCATTGTCAACTATCAAAAAAAAAAAAAATTGAAACAATACAGAAATAAAAATGTGCAATTAAAGATTACTTACTTGGGTGAGATGTCAACTTTTCAGTCTCTCTGGTAGGATTACTATTATTACTATTATTGTTACTATTATTATTATTATTATTATTAATACTATTACTGTTATTAGTATTATTATTATTATGACTAGATGAAGGTAAAGGAGGTATATGACTAGTTGTAGTTCCATATTCTGAAAGAAAAAAGACAAAAGAAAACATCAGTGAAAACATACAAATAAAAAAAGTTAAAAAACACTTCTAAATATGTATCATTATATTATAATAATGCACTTGCAATGACACACGCATTCATTAGTTTTCTGCAGTTTTTTTACCTATATTAAGTAAAATTTAAATACAAAAAATATATATTCTTATTTAATTCTTGGTTAGTCACTCTGATGAAAAAACAAGGTTGAGTTTATTAAAAACTTGGGACAGAGACAGAAACATACACAGTTTATATAACTATATACATATTTAATATTATATAAAATATAAACCACCAAAACAGTAAGTAGATAAGTTAAACTTACCATATTAATTTCTAAGAATTGATTTTCACAGGATCCCACAAATTCAGATTATATTTAATTCTATAATTACTTTAGATATTGTTATTTTAGATTGTTTCTATTTTAAAACATTTTGAATAGTATTATGAATGCATAGCAAATTTTGTTGTCCAGTACTGGAATGATGTAATCTTTAAAACATACTATTTTATTTTTGTTCTATTGTTACTATTTCCAACTATTAGATTTTAATTTTATTATGTTTTTAATCAAATAATCTTCTTCAAATGTGATCTAGTGGTTCATCATTTTGTATATTTTTTACATATATATATATACATATTATTATAAAGATAATTTTCTAGGCTGTGGTGGGAATAACTTGATATACTGGTGTGAGAAACATGTTGTGTGTTTTACAGCACAGAATATTCCAAGATCTGTACCAGTATTAATAGAATACAACTTAAGGTGGAATAAGGACCACAAAAAATTTACAGTATCCATGTTAATCTCTTAAATAGTACAACACATACTTTATACTTTTCTTATTTATTTTCTTTTTAACTGCTAAAATTCACTTCCAACACTTTTTTTAGAACTAAATGTTTATCTCATTTAATTCATGGGCACTATTATTAAGATGTCAAAATGGTAAAAGTGTCTATTGCTTACCTTCCAGTGTAAGAGGTAAACAATTTGGAACCAAATATACTTTAAACAGGATCCAGTCCTTGGATGGCCCCATGTTTACCCTGATCCAATATAACAGCCACGACCACAGCTGGATTCAAATTAAAAACACATTCCTGTGTGAAAATTCAGGAAAGTAATAAGCTATATCTCACATAACCGCCTGAACAAGGAATACAAGGCTATCGGCCTTAATTCAAAATATCTCCATAGATATCCGGAGATTTCCAAAACATTATTTCATACTAATCAATTAACCAAAAACATCAATAATAATGATCAAAGTAAAGAATACAAACTTGAATGTGCTCGGCACAAGCACCCCTTTACAATAAACATACAATAAAATTAAGTGTGTTTGAACTACCTTCACGTTTGGCAGGAGGCTGTTGAGATACCATTGCTTGTGAAGAACATGAAGTCGATGCCGTTGATGTAGGTGGTGGTGGTGGTGGAGGCGGTGGTGGTGGGGGTGTAGGCGGTGGTTGCTGAGGGGGTAGTAATACAGTTTCCGAACTACCAGGTGCCGATTCAACTTTGGGTGGATTTTCAGGATCAAAATGGTATATTGATCCATCAGAATTTGTGTACGGCTGCCCAGTCTGTAAAAAAAACACATTCACAAATACAGGTAAACTGAAAGTTTTTTTGTTTAAATTAAAAAGAAACCACAAAAGTAATACAGAGGCAATTCATGTCTGCAATTTTTTTTAAATAAATAAATGCAATTCTATTTGAATAATGTAGTCTTAATATTTTTATTTTTCAAATAAACACAATTAATACTATAAAGCCCAAAAGTTTAGGAAATATGGCTGTCTCCAATTTATTAGGATAATTTCTATAAAAGCAACATAAATTAAATCTGCATTAGTTATGACAAAAATGGAATATAAATTTGGGGATTATAATCTTTTATCACAAAAATCTAAATATAAAAGGTAGCAACAGTTTAAAAAAAAGAAGTTTAACCAGTTTATTAAATATTAAGAAATAGAAGTTATTAATCAATAAAATTAAAAATCTCTCAGATTTTCTTCTTTTTTTTTGTGCATTGCTTCTTTTCAAATATGCTACGCAGACCAAATGACAGTGATATTATGTAATGCTGTTGTATTTTTAAAAAATTATTTTGAAATGCAGATCACACCAATAATCCACAGTTAAAAGATCTGCAGTCATTTCATATCAGTCAAATTCAACATTAACAAAGGTTTTATTTACAGTAATAAAAAAATAGCCAGTCACAGGACTGGCCAACAGAAGTGAAAACTTAAAACAAGGAGTACCAATAATTGGTTAATAATTATATTTGATTCTATTGCTGATTCTAATGTATGTGATTATTCATTTAAAAGGACTTAATAGACTACTTAAGAAATCTATTTATAATATTGTGTAATGGTTAAATAAATAATTTGATAATAAAAATTAAATTGGTTTTCTTCATTAGATAAATGTCAAAATGCATTTACATTTTAATAATGAATTATAATATTTTTTTTTTTTTACAATATATTATTAAACTATTTCAATAATATTTATATTATTTGTATTATCACTATCTTCTAAAATTTCTGTAATATTTACTTTATTCATATTATTTGAATTACCATATTCTTCTAAAAATGACATTACTGGTTTATGATAACTAAGATATGAAATAAATACTCTTCAATGAAATCTATCCTAATATCTTGTAAATCTGCTATGTTATTTTTATACTGAATTTAAACAATTATTTTAAAATTAATTTTACATAAACAACTTCTTTTTTTCTGTTTAGCCTCCGGAACTACTGTAAGGTATTACTTCAGAGGATGAATGAGGATGATATGTATGAATGAGAATGAAGTGTAGTCTTGTACAATTTGGAGGTCAACCACTCTTGAGAAGTGTGGTTAATTGAAACCCAACTACCAAAGAAAACACCAGTATCCACAATCTAGTATTCAAATCCGTATAAAAAACTACCTTTACTAGGATTTGACCCTAGATCTCTCAACTTCGAAATCAGATGATTTGTGATGTCGTGTAAACCACTAGACCAGCCTGGTGGGCTTACATAAACAACTTAACAAACACTTCAATACGTATACACAACCATATCTACAAAGCAACGCATTTTGGACAACTACAACAGTCTTTCTATACTGTATTAATGTACACATATATACCGGTACACAGAAAGAGAGAAAAAGAGCGGAAGAAAGAAAGGGAAGTGGAATTGACGTCTTTCTTTACTGTATATTGATATGTGTAAGTATACAGAAAGAGAGAAACAGAAGTGTACTGGAAATCACCAACGGATCCTTAATGTTTTTTCTCTCAACTCCCATTTTACATATAATATACACATATATGTATAAATTCTCACTCCATGTCTTCCAAAAGTATGAGGGATTAAAAATCATAACATAACAACTGTGTGAACAATTTTAACTGTGCGGGTCTTTAACTGTGTGAGTCTCTCCTCCCCTTCTCCTCCCTCACTACCACCCCTTTCTCTTCAAATTTGAATAAAATAAAAACAAGGAAACAATTCGGTACGGATAAGTTCATTAAAATACTCAGCAGCTTTCGTAATGCCTTAAAGTTACAATAATTCTAGCCAGTTAAAAGCAAATCTTTCTGAATAATATAAAAAACTATTCAAATAAAGAGTTTTACTTGTACTTATACATTCAGGTCTACTAAGAGTGTCTACTGAGATGATAGATCATTTAAATAATTTCAGCTTTCGGTTTAAACATTAAACAGAATTATAATTTTATTAACTTCATTGAATAAATTAATTTTCCTCAATTTTTCATAACTACTACATTTTTTAAACATACTGATTATTTAACAATAAAGCAAACATAAAACCAGAAAACAGAAAAAAAATAAAAAGAAAAGAAAAAAGTAAAAGCCTGTGATTAAAGTAAAGAGATCTTAAAGCCACAATTTATAACATACCTGAGGATTAATAAGAACTGAGCCAGGGGGTACTGAGGCAATATTTGTTACTGCCCACATAACAGTCGGCTCAGAACTAGGATCTGGATCACCGTCCCCACTCTGACTAGATATCTGAAACATCAAAACATACACTAATATAAGTGTTACTTCTAACTACTTTAAACAGTAAACTGCTACTATAAACTCTATATTAACTTATTATACACATTTATAATGAAACATTCTGACAATAGCCTGTTTTCTTTTGATAATGGTATCATAGGCACAAATTTTCAGTAATATTGGTATCCAATAAGAACACACAAATTTTCTGCAATTTTCTCAAGACTGCTAAAAGAAAATAACTAATTTATACAGCTATTTTTATATTTTAACAAGATTATTAAAATACAAAAATTATGTTTGTATGTTATTAATACAAAATTACCTGGTTATACTCATTCAAAATAAAACATGCTGAGAATTTCTATGAGCAGATTAGATTATCTTTGCACTTAGGCCCTCATAATTTCTTAGTTCTTAACAAACATTATTAAGATTTATATATCTTACTCTGGTATTTGTACTGCTACTTTAGACTGATTATTTTTAATGGCAATTAATAAAAATGCACAAGAACGATGTTTATTTTTCATATTACTGCTTACAATGTACGATACTATCTACTTCTTGTGATGTTATCACTGATGACAAAGCTATTAATAATAACTGATGATAATACTTTATTTTTAAATCGTTAAGTGATGTTTAGCTATTAAAAATAACTCGTTTTTTTAACAATTTTATTAACTAATTTATATACTGCAAATGATTTTGATGAAACTGATTAGAAATACTGATTACAAAAACTACAACTTTATATTATAAGAGAACTTTCGGCAAAAAATATTGACCTTTAAAAGACAAAAGAGGCAATCTGGTATGTCAACCTTTAGAGTAAATTTTTACATTACTTTAATTTTATGCAAAAAAAAAAGTAAAGCAAAATATAAAAAATTTTCAGAAAAAAGGAATATATACACTGAAGTAAAAGTCAGTTTCGTTAAATCTGCATGCAGATTTAATGCTATAACAAGTGGAAAATTTCAGTTTGCTGCAAGTAGTAATCAGATGACATAATTACTACAAAACTTAACCATCAAGTGATATATTGTGTCTTCTTACCTAAAACTGTAGCTTATAACAATTTTTAATATAAAGGTAAAAAATAATCAGTATCCTGAGAGAAGTATGTTTTAAGTGCCCAGATGTTCAAGTGTTAGGTATAAATTTACCTGGTTGATATGAGGATGAGGGGTGGCAGTAGGTGATGGAGTGGCACTCATTGTAGTATCAGAACGTTGAGACTGTGATTTGTACCCTGAGCTGGATGGACTAAGTCTTGAAGACATACTACTTCCAGAATCTACGAATAAAATATCAGTATTATTATTATTAATAAGTTCTAAGAAATGTCAACACTTAACTTATCAAATAATTCAAAATTGATAATTCAACATTCTCATTTATTTTTTGATACATCTCAATAACAATTTCAAACTCTTTGTGAACTACTCGACTACTCGATATAAAAATTACTCTTTAACATGCTTTCTGTTTTCCCACTATAATTTTAAAAGTCCCATAAAGATGTTTTTCCAATAAAAATTTCTTGTCCTTTCAAGTATTCTTTGTTCATTCAATCATTTGTTTTTATAATCACCTAAACTAAATACATGTACGCACTTTTAATTAACATTGACTTTGTTCACTTTACTAATAAATGTGTTACTGCATTTGATGTGTCAGTCTCTCTATTTCTTCTGATGTGATTTCTATGGAGACTTGATTTTCAATAAAATCAAGGTGTGATTGGAAAGTTTTAAGACAGGTGCCACGACTTCTCAATAGGAGAGAGTAGGTTTGCCTGCGGGTGTGGAAGGGAAAGCTTGTTTTCTCCTTGAAAAGATCACAAGAGATATCTATGTTTAGTAGAGTGGCATCATGGTGGTAGTTTTCAGATCAATCAAATTAATCTTTAATATCACCTCCAAGGAACTCTCCAGAAGTTATTCATCCATTTTAGCAGACAGTACATGATAATTATCAGTTACAGCTTTTGTTTACAGACACTTCAAAAACAGGCAATGGAGTGGGAAAACCTCCACAAACACTTGTCCACAATTATTCATCATCACTGTTATCTACACCACTGAGTTATTTGCTATCTGGCAAGCGGCTATCAGCACTGTGAGCACTTTATGATATGTTAAGATTCAATTAGTTTAAGACAAGCATTATGCAATATATCATTGACAGACCTCTAGCTTGCAGTTCTGCAGTTGATGAGTTCATAAGGATGGATGTGTTTTTCTCTAGGTTTCTCATTAACCATAAAGTAAGCTTGGAGAAGCTTTGATAGTTTTGTCAACAAAACTTAACTTCATTAAAAATTCCCTACCACAGTAGAAACAAAACTTTCTTTTAATATTACATGAACATGTATTATACAACCTGACATATTCATTGTCAAAACTGTATTGCACATACAGTGCAATACCCACTAATTTAACATCACATAATATGTAGATAGACTAAAGTTATGTTCCTGTGTGTGCCAACTGTGATGCGAGACTGAGAATGAAGCAACTACTAGGAGTACCAAACAAAACCACTTCTGTACTGAGGTGTGAGAAAAATTCTGCTAAGAGAAAAGAAACATGAAAGTTTTGATAGTTTTTTCTCAGGTTTCAGATCTGGTTTAAAACACAGAATATGCACTGATTTTTTTTTGTAGGGTTTTTATTACAAGTTTTACTACGCATAAATGAATTTGTGAATAAATATGCATATCTAGTATATGTGTCAAGTTTTAAAGGGTAAGATATAAATCTGCTGAGGCCAAGTTGCACATGACTCAAAAACCTGCCTACAAGATTGTTTTATTCCACACACATATTTAAAAGTGTTTCATTATATAAAAATACTTCTTATAACATATGAAAATTCACAAAAAATTCCCATACAATTAATTGATATTTTAAAAACATCAATTATTTGGTCAAAATGATAAAATATCATTACTTTTAAACAATTTATTAATTAGATTTTT